>JAOTJB010322958.1:0-14195 GCA_027123815.1 Erythroxylum minutifolium | reverse complement strand
TGGAATTGGAATTTGTTTTATAAATGTTTTGTGATTGTTGGAAATGAGAATTGTTGGGAATTGAAAATTGTTTTGTGAATGTTTTGTGATTATTGGAAATGATAATTGTTGGAAATTGTTGGAATTAAAAATTGTTTTATGAATGTTTTGTGATTGTTGGAAATGAGAATTGTTGGGAATTGTTAGAATTAGAAATTATTTTAAGAATGTTTTTGTGATTGTTGGATATGGGAATTGTTGGAATTGGAATTTGTTTTATGAATGTTTTGTGATTGTTGGAAATGAGAATTGTTGGAAATTGGAAATTGTTTTATTAATGTTTTGTGATTGTTGGAAATGAGAATTGTTAGGAATTGTTGGAATTGGAATTTGTTTTATGAATTTTTTGTGATTGTTGGAAATGAAAATTGTTTTATGAATGTTTTGTAATTGTTGAAAATGAGAATTGTTGGAATTGAAAATTATTATATGAATGTTTTGTGATTGTTGGAAATGAGAATTGTTGGGAATTGTTGAAATTGGGAATTATTTTATGAATATTTTGTAATTGTTGGAAATAAGAATTGTTGGGAATTGTTGAAAATGGAAATTTTTATATGAATGTCTTGTGATTATTGGAAATAAGAATTGTTGAAATTGGAAATTATTTTATGAATATTTTGTAATTATTGGAAATGAGAATTGTTGGAAATGGAAATTGTTGTATGAATGTCTTGTAATTGTTGGAAATGAGAATTGTTGGAAATGAGAATTGTTGGGAATTATTGAAATTGGAAATTATTTTATGAATATTTTTTAATTATTGGAAATGAAAATTGTTGGGAATTGTTGAAAATGGAAATTGTTGGAAATTGTCGGGAAAGATATGTTATTATTATTATTATTTTCGATATAATTTATTATAATTTCTAATAATTAAATTTTATTGTTTACTAGGAGTCTTAATAGTACAAGTAGTTTAACTGATCCAATTTTCATTGACAACATCGATGTTTTCGCGGATTGAGTTTCTGAAGAGCCGAATTTGGTAGATGTCAATGACTTAGAATTGAAAGATAATCTTGGATGGGAAAGCATTGACATGTCATTTGGTGCATTAAATTTGAATGATAATGATGATGAAGCTCCTCTCAATGATGAGGATTTTGTACCAAATGATAACTAGGGTCAGTGTAGTTGTAGCCAACATCCTCCCGTTGACGATTGAATTTCGTTCTAGTTTTTTTCATCTTCTTTTAATTTTACTTATATTTATGTTTATGTTAAATTCTATATATGGAATGTGATTGTAAATGTTTTTGTTTCAGATTTAACTTCTACTTAATTGTTTCCTCGTCATGAATTCTTGTTGTAAATTGTAGTAGTTAAGGATATTTATTGTTCTTTTTATTAGATTTTTTGATGTAATTATCATTTATTAAAATGATGAAATTGTATTATTGTAATATTTTAAATATTTTGTATTATTCTTAATTTTATATTTGTATTATGATGATTGTCTTTTTTTATATTAATTGTGGTTATTATTTATATGTGAAATATTAAAAAATTATTGTTAGTTCATATTAATTGTGGTTATTATTTATTATTATGATTTTTGAAAACAGAGATGTAAACTTGTAAAGTACATAGTACAACTGTTGATGTAAACTTGTAAAGTATATAGTACAACTGTATAATATATCAATGGACTATTTTGTAAATTTTAAAAAATTTTAGGGACTATTTAATAAATTTAAAAAATTATCAAAAATGACACCTAATATTGACCGATATTAGTACAGCACCGTACTAGAACTCAATCCGGTACGATATTCGCAACTTTGGCGCAAGGGGACTATGTCAATAACTTAGTTAATAATTGACCCCCAACTACTTTACGCACTATTTTAATGGGTGGTATATATAACTTACCACTATCTCATCTCTGAGTCAAAGCAACACGTGTAATGAAAACAATACACCTCATTCATGTTCTTTACTATGTCATCCCACTTCTTTGCCGATTCATCCCACTAACTTTACTACATCACACATGATTTTCATCCAAAAGTAAAGTTAGCCAAGTTTCGAATAAATTGGCGCATAATCCGACTAACACATACCTATTGTCTAGTCCGTTCGTCTACAGGAATAAACTTCTAGAAACGACATAATATTTGACAATCTAACCAAAAGCCACCCATCAACTTGTAGTTTGAGAGGTTGTTATTTCTGAATCTGACAGTCTATAGCACTGTGATAGAGACCATCAATTGGGAATGGAGCCATAACTCAGGATAGCCTCAATAGTCAACTCACGATAACCTCAAAGTTAGTTCATAAGATGGCAAAAGAAATATATACTAGTACTTTACATAAACACATTTAATGTATCCGTTGAAAAAATAAATCAATAAAAAGATGGCAAATATATTGAAGGGACTTCTTTATTTGATTCAATTGTAAATCAAATACTAAAAACTAATTATTTGTAATTCCCTTAAAAAAAATTTCTAACATGTACTTCTTCTTGCAATGTCTATATAAACTAAAGCATGGGCAGGAGTACTTGCGTGCTTTCTTACTCCGGTATCTTTAAACTCAAAACATAAAGCTGGTAATACCAAGATGAGTTATCTAGGTATTGTCATGGTGGCTCTAGCAGTCGTTATGTTTACAAAGACATGGCAATTGTTTAAAGTTGTCCTCTGGAGGCCACATATTGTGACCAAAATGTTTGAGAATCAAGGAGTCAGAGGCCCTCCTTGGAAGCTTTTTTATGGTTCTATTCCTGAGATGAAGAAGCTGAACCAGGATGCTCATCAACTCGTATTGGACGTCAAGTCCAATGACATCATTAGGAAGGCTCAACCCTTCTATCACAAATGGTCCTCTCAATACGGTTATCTTCTTCCTCCCTCCCCTCCATGCTTTATGTACATGTTTTTATTCATGCACATGTCCTAAGCAATTTATAATAGAATGCGTCTTTTTGGATATCACAGGACAGACGATACTGTACTGGATCGGGACGGAGCCAAGACTGATTATATCCGATGCTGAACTAGCCAAACAAATACTCTCAAATAAATTTGGATTTTATGTCAAACCCAAGATGAGCCACTTGCTGATAAGACTCATTGGGAATGGATTGATTTTTATAGATGGAGAAGACTGGGCCAGGCACAAAAGAATACTCAATCCTGCTTTCTCCATTAATAAGCTCAAGGTCTAAGCCTTAATACTAGAAAATTTGGTCAAGTTACAGTGATTTATAGAGTTTAATTTGTTTTTGTCCAATCTGTAACTGTGTTGAAAGGTTATGATCAAGAAGATGGCAGAATGCACCGTAGAGATGCTTGACGAATGGAAAAATAGAGCCATTGTGGCTGAAGATCCACGCTTTAAAATCATTATAAATGAAGACTTCCGAAAACTTACAGCTAATGTAATATCGCATACAGCCTTTGGCAGTAGTTATGTTCAAGGGATAGAGGCCTTTAGAGCACAAGAAGAGCTTCAGAAATACTCTGCAGCTTCACTGGCAGACATATTTATCCCTGGCAGCCAGTTACTCGTCTTCAACTTCCTTGTTTTAAAATTAAGATTCTTTGCTCATGGTTTTCACCCCTTGTCCATAATTGATTGTTGCCTTTAAACAATGGTTCTTTCAGGTATCTTCCCACACCGTCAAATATTCGGATATGGAAGTTAGAGAGGGAGCTGAAGACGATCCTGGAACAAATAGTGAGCAATAAATTGAAGTCTCATGATGGAGATGACCTACTCGGGATAATGCTTGGAGCGTTAGGAAGTTCCGACTCTAAAGATAGTCCAAAGCTGAACATGAAGGAAATAATAGAGGAGTGCAGAACATTCTTCTTCGCTGGGCACGAGACCTCCGCCAACTTACTTACTTGGACGGTGTTCTTGTTGTGTAAGCATCAAGAATGGCAAGACAGACTGAGAGAAGAGGTTATGAAAGAATGTGGGGAGGCAATTCCTGACGCTGACATGCTAACCAAATTAAAACTGGTAATTACTTATGCTATCTATCATAACAGATCCGACAGCAACTAATCTGGCTCTTTCTGTATATCTATGTATTGACAGGTGAACATGGTTGTGCTGGAGTCTCTGAGGCTTTATGGTCCCGCACCGGACATTATAAGACAGGCATCAAAAGACGTGAAACTTGGGAACCTGACGATTCCGAAGGATATCCTTCTGGTGATTAATGTGCTTGCCATTCACAGGAACAAAACTCACTGGGGAGAAGATGCTGATGATTTCAATCCACTGAGATTCAAGAACGGGGTCTCCAATGCTGCGGCCCACCCCAATGCTTTGGTGGCGTTTTCTTTGGGTCCGAGAGCATGCATTGGTCAGAACTTCGCAATGCTCGAAGTCAAAACTGTAGTTGCATTGCTTCTTCAGAGGTTTCGCTTTGAACTTTCTCCAGACTACAAGCACGCTCCGGTCATACACCTTACTTTGCAGCCGCAATTTGGCCTCCCTATCCTCGTTACTCCTTTGCCATCCTGAGACATTACTCTATACGTCATGCTTTGCTTATTCTGCTTAGTTGTTAAGGTCGTGTTATGTTTACTAATAATGCTTAATAGCCTATCAATACAATTACTTGTAACTTGAGTGATGAACTAGTTAAAATCGTAGGTAGATTGTAAAAATTAAAATTTTAATGATAATGTTTTTAAAATAATAATATTATAAAAATTTGTAAATCTCGAATGATGAAAACGTTGAGATTTAAATTAATACCAAAATACTTTTTTATATTTAAATTTGAAAATTTTAAAATTATATGTCAAGGCAATGTCAATTTGAAAATAACACCAAAACGGCCTCCTTTGTATGATTGCTCGTGAATTATAAGGTTGAATATTTAACGAACGAAGATAAAATACAACTTTAGGAATGCATAGTTTATCTAAAGTTATGGGTGTTGGTCTAACTTTTAAAGTAATATATTAGTTGATGTTAACTACACAATCATTAACAAAAGAAAATGGTCAAATGGTTTTCAACTTAGACATTCAGACTAGAACGAACGTTTGTGTGAAGATCATAAGGTTGAATTTGACAAAAAGGAGACACAAAAGGGTTAGCCATCCACGGCTGACATTCCATGTAGATTTTTAGAAGTATTTTCAATTACTTAAAATCCTAAAGGTTGAAGTTGTGAAACATTTTATTCAAAATATGTTACTCGTGAAAGTAACATCTGCCCAAAGGTTTTATTCAAAGTCGTCGCCTTGCGATGCCAATTTGAGTAAAGTGTGAAAGGGTGAGCTATACGTGACTTTTTTTTTAATTGACTTTGTTGCTGAAGTGTGACGTTGCAAGATGTTTGTGACATTGCAGTCATTTCAGAAGCACTTTGTTTCTACAACGTAAGGGGTTAGCGGAAGATTAATGTCAAACTGCGGACAAGTTCATTACCTGCCGTTAGGGCATGGCTCAATTCAATTGGTGGGACAAAATTCTCAAAGACATAATTTTGACTTCGACTCGAAGAGATAGTTGAAAGCGTTCCACTTAAGGTAATTATAAAGTTAAATGCCAATATATTAGGGATAATGAATTATAAACAGTTAAATTTTGTAGATTTTTATTTCGGTACCTAATTGTTTAATTAAATATTAGTGAAGAATAATCTTTCAAATTGAATTGTTCCATTTTTAAGAATTTAGATAATTAATTAAAATTTTAGACATTAAAATAAATATTAAAAAATATCACTTTATTATTCATTTTCTTCAATATATCTTCTATCTCACTCTTAAAATACATCTTCAACTAATAAAAATAAAATACAGTTTTTTTCCTAAAAAAGGGAGATGAAGTCAATGTAATTGGATGTCATCTAACATTCTCATTTATAACTAATTTTGTTTCCTTTTTATGTAAAAGCTAGATTAAGCATATTGTAAAAGATTAACTCAAATGGCGACCTAGAAAGATAGGAAGACAACTTTTCTTTTCTTCTCTTTTTGTGTGATATGGAAACAGTCTCTCTACTAGTTAAGGCTAAGACTGCGTACTACTGAATCTTCTCAAATCCCGCGTCTCAACGGGACCTCTACTAGGTGGTGTTGTTGTTCTCTTTTTTTATGATAATATTTATCTTTTCTTTTATGTTATACTAAAATACCTTTTGAACGAATATGTCTTTTTAATTTATATAATAATAAAAATCTCATTATAAATAATAATAACTGTATTATAATTTCAATTATGATTAGGAATAGTAATTTAAAAATTTTGGTAATATAAAAAAGAAAATTTTTATGAAAATAATAAATAAAATGATATAACTCTTAAAGTTATGGTCTAAGTCGTGAAGTAAATTCATCTACAACTCTTTTAATTTAAGAGATTAAAGGTTTGGGTCACGGTGAAAAGAGTTACATCTTTTGACAAATTAAAACATAGTTTTTGATGAGTAAAAAAAATTAGAATCTATAATTAACTCAACTTTGATTCGTTGCTTCATCAAGTAATTTTTTCAGAACACATGGTTTATAGATTATTAAAGACATCAAACTATTTATTCAATACAAATGAAAAAGGACAAGTAGAAATTTGACAATCTAACTAAAGGCCACTCATCATCTTGTAGATTGAGACGTTCTAATTTGTGAATCTAACAATCAATAGCACCACAATAGAGATGATTAAATGGGAATGGATTAACAACTCTTAACAACATATCAAGAAGTAAGCTATTATCTTAATAATCAAGTCTACACATGAGTGGTAGTAATGCACCATACTTATAAACAAGCAAGATACAGGGGTGATTATAGATATTATTGCTAAATGAATCTGATAACCTTTCTTGTTAGTTTTTACTATAGACATGCTTTCTTTCGATTCCCTACAGTTCACTAATCTCCAAGAAGAGCTTCTATGGAATCCATAATCCCTCTTCCTCTTCTTCTTCTTCTTCTTATTGCTTTCTTATTCCATAATCTTCATGTCACATCCTATTTATAGTTTTTCTTCCTTCTCTCCCTCCCTCGTCCATCCTTACTTTTTAGAAGCCCTCCTCTTCCTAGAGAGAGTGTAGTAATTTCCCATTGCCTCTTCTTCTTGCCTTATCTTTTGTTATTATTTTAGGTAAGTACCTTTTAAACTGTCCCTTACCTAAGTTTGGTCTTTTAAGCTTATGGTTGTCAAAGTAGCAAAAAGTAGCCTCAAGGCTCTAGACTAAAGTTACTTTTACATCCCTCCCCTCTAAGCAAGCTTCAACTAGAGAAACCTTAGGAAAATGTATGTTTAAGAAAAAAGGGGAAACATCTTTGAAAAGTTCCAACTTCCAAATGAACTAAAGGAAGGTAGTAGGGGAAGCTTTTGATACTTCCTTGCATTATTGCCCCCTACCACAATTGAGGAATGAATCATTGTCTCATTTGACTTAGAAGTGCCAAAAAAGGGAGCCAAGAGTTAGAACACCACTTTGGTCAACTTCTTCTTAGTTTAGATAAAAGACCCTCATTTTTAGTTAAAGGCATAAAAAACTTGGAGAGGAAAATAATTACAAGAAGTGTTGGTCTCTAAAGATAACCACGTATTGTTTAAGTTTTCAAGAAAAAAGGAGGCCACAGGACTAGTTAAGACAAGTCTATGGAATATTTACAACTTTCATGTCTTTGTTTAGATATGAAGACCAAAAATTAGCTTAGATAAAAGTAAACGTGAGAATATACCAATTTGGGTGAACATAATAATGTTCCATTAGATTATTGATAGATCAAACGATTAAGTTTGTTAGCTAGTTGCAATGGGAAGATCTTATACATGGATGAAATAACTGTTAGGAGAAAAAGAATTATATTTGTTAGGTTATGTGTTAGTGTGGAGTTGGGTAAATTTCTACCTAAAATAATATCATTAATGAGACTTGGTAAGGATGAAAACCTATTTAAGGACTTAGCTTTGGTGTCCTATCATTAGAAAGCTTCCTTAAAAACAATTAGGAAAATAGTAGAGAGACATTAGAAGGAAATCTGATCGAGGTGGCTATGTGGAACTGATGAGGTTAGATGAATAACAGAAGAAACTCAACATTGGTGATGCATAACAGAAGGAAAAAGAAATTAAACAAAAGTAAGAAACTATATAAACTAAAATATCACTTGAGCATAAGAAAGGAGTAACCAGAAATGAAATAAGCTATATCGTGGGAGAGGGGAACACAGGGGGGAAAGGAAGTTTTTCATTTACCTGAAATTATGGAAGAAATGGTAAAAATGATAAAGACCCCACGTACCACTGAAAGAAGGAGTGTCAACTGGACAAAGAAATTAATTAGAGTAGAACTTGGATTAGTTTTATAATGGTAGTAGGAGGAAAGCATGAAGGAAGAATAAAAATAAGGGCTCCAAGCCTAAACCTCAATTGTGATGTCAATAGTGTCATAGAATATTAAGGTAACAACTGCCTTAATAAATTAGTAGCATTGGAAAATTTTGTTTTTGAAGCTAAGCCATCAATTGTTGACTTGATGAAAATAAAAATTAGATTCGAAAATACATTTAAGTTGAAGATTTTTAGGAATCATTACACTTTCTTATCCATTCATCAACACCACCACTATGGTTGCATAATTTTGGCTTATGACTCTAGGAAAGTAATAGAGGCTTTAGTAGATTTTAGTGATTAAATGGTTCATATGTTAGAAAGGATGATAAAGGATAATTATAGTGCAAACATAACATTTGTTAATGGATCAAATTTTAGCTTCCAGAGAAAACATCTATGGGAAAAATTAGAGCGTAATCATTTAATAGTAAAAGGCTCTTGACTCAGTATGGTTAACCTTACTAGTATATTTTATAGAGATAAGGTTGAGGGATATGCGGGGCTAAGGAATTTCAGCAATGACTTCATGGAGTGTGAAAAAAAAATAGGAGTTATATATTTCAAGCTAGAAAGTATATATTTGAAGCTAGAGTGTCTCTTTTCTTGGACTAACAATCAAAATTCAATATGGAATTTGAGAAATAAATTAAATAGAGTGCTTATTAATGAAGAATGCTTGGATGAATTTGCAGAGAGCAAAGTAATGTTTATGAACCCTTTGATATTTAACCCCTCTCCAATTACTGTAAAATACATAGGGATCAGAAGGAGGAGCTGCCAATTTAAATTGAATAATTTAGCAGAGGATCTAAGTTTTAATGATTCAATTTTAGGGGAATGGAGCATGAAGTGCAGGGTTGTAAAGATTTTGTTTGTGTAAAGAAGTTAAACTTGATCAAGCAAGACCTAAAGACATTCAATGGCAATAGATCCATAAAAACTCAAAGGAATGTAGACAAATCCAAACCCAATAAGCCTTATAGTTGCACTAGAAGACCATTATTTGAGTGAAAAATAAAGAATTAGTGAATGAATACACTAGAGCAACCTTAATTCATAACTTTATATTTAGGCGAATAGCTAGGATAAGTTGGATCAAAGATAGGGGATATGAATACAAAGTATTTTGATAATTTCGTTAAGGTCAAAAGCATTGCCAAGAGAGTCATTTTACTATTAAGACGAAATGGTGAAATTATATCCTCCTAGGAGGAACTAAAGGATGAAGTCTTTAGATTCTTAAAAAGATCTCTTAGTACAACACTATAAGCAAATACTTAGTGACCTTACTAAGGTCCTTCATTAGTTGTTAGAAAAATATGGAAATGGTGTAGTTCTTAATTAGACCTTTCACTACTGAATATATAGAAAGGGTGGTCATTGAATTAACCTTACAAAAGCTCTAGGTTAGCTGATCTTAATGAAAATTTTACCAGAATGCAAGACCTTTGATAAGGAATATGATAACATAAGCTACATTGGAATTATTTGAGAACAGTAAGATACTTAAAGAAGTTAACAAGACCTTTATATGATTGATACCAAAGTTCCACAACCTTAGTCTTCTTGGAGACTAAGACCAATCTTATGTTGTAACTTTCTTTATAAGATATTTCAAATCTAATAGCTTTAAAGATAAGAAAGGTGAGGAGTAGTATGATTAGTGAAACACATGGGGCTTTCTTAGAGGGAAGATAGGTTGAAGATAGTGTTATGATAGGACATTAGTTATTTAGTGTTTATTTAAGGACAATTTCACCTAAAATATATGATCTAAAGATAGAATTTCAAAAAGGTCATAATACAATTAACTGAGACTTCATCATATATTTGATAGAAGTAACTAAATTCCTAAAGAATTTAGGGAATGGAAAGGAATGCTTAATCTTTACCTTTTTTAGTGCACTGGTGAATAAAGAACCTATTAAACTATTTAAAGGTGAAAAGGGCCTAAGATAAGGAGAGTTTATATCATCTTGTCTATTTATCATGTGTATGGAGGTATTGACTAGAATGGTGAGATACAATATCTATTTGAATCCCCATTTCTATCACTACAGCAGGTATAAAGAGATCGGATTGTTTAACTTAGCTTTTGCAAATGACCTCTTGCATTTCTCTAAAGCTCATGACGTATTAGTCTTCACTCTAATGACATCCTTTTATATCTTTAAAGAATTATCTAGATTAGAAGTAAACTACAAGAAAAGCCATATGATTGTCTCCTTATTGCATCTAATGAAGCTAATTAGCTATCAAGGATGTATGGCTTTCAAACCAAAGAACCTCCTTCTACTTATCTAGGGCTTCTTTTATCTATAAATATATTGAAATATAGATATTGTATCTTATTAATGAAAAAAGTTCAAAAAAGTCTTGGATCATGGTGTAATAAGGATCTTTATTATCCTAGAAGATTGATGTTTATAAAGTCATTTTTGAATCCCTTACATGTATAATGGTCAGGTCACATCTTCCTCTCCAAAGGAATTGTCAAGTCACTGGAAAGATTGATAAGATTAAGGCCAAATTCCTCTTGGTTGATGGCTTAGCTTATGAAGTTAAGGGACATTTTGTTAGATTCTTTTAAATATAGGATAGGGAATAAAGAAAGAACTTCCCTTCACCATGAAAATTCGAGTAGAGTGGAGCCATTATACTAGTCCAATCTCCAAATACATTTGCATAACAATTTTTCTGTCAATTCTAAGGTTAAAGATTGGATAAATGAGAATTAATAGACTGACTACCCATATAAACTAGCTCCAATATTGTTAGACTACAATCCCAATCCAAAGAATAAGGAAAGGTGCATTAGGCTTCAATACCTAACTGGCGTAGTTGCTGTTGAGACTTGCAAGAAAGTACTAAGAGGAGGGGGAGAAAAAGAAAATTAGCGTAGAGTTATATGGAATAAGAACTTCATTCCCAAGGTGTCCTTCTAATTGTGGTTAATCATAAAGTAAGGCCTGTCAACCAAATACAGACTGAATTTTCCTAATATTTATGATATATATGTGTTCTATGTAAGGAAGCCATAGAAATAGCTACTCACCTTTTCTTTGATTGTAGTTACAAAATGTGTGCATGATCTATGCCTTAATGATAGAAAATATTTTAGTTATAAGGACATTCTAAGATGGCTAATGTTAAATAAAACAATCAAGAAGGGACATATCTTAATGGTTGTCATAAATTCAAGAGTAAGAATATAGTAGTTTTAGGAAGTAACGTAAAACCATATATTTTAAAGGCTTGGAAAGCTAAAAAGACAAAATCTTTGTAGAAATTATACAATTGTTTAGAGAGTAACTCATACTCAATCAAGAGGTAAGTAGGTCGCAATGAAGTATGACAAGAGCATGGAGAATTCTCAACCAAACACCTATAGGTTATTAAAGGAAAGTAACACCTGTCTTTGAAAACATTAAAGGCTGGAAGTTAGAATGTGGAATTAATAAAGTGTTAGAAGATCTTGCTATACCTTAGCGATTATGGTTGTTGTTAGAGTAGTTTGCTTTTTTCATGGACGTTATATTTTGAAATCATACAAGTTTGAAATTCTTGATTTCAACTACTTTGTAGCTTTGACTCTTGCAAATTTTGGTAATCATTATAATTATTTACTTTCTAAAAGAGATTCTAAAAAATGCGTGTATTATAAATTGATGTATAAATAACAAAATGTATTAAGAATATTTAAATTAAAAAATATAGTACTCCTTTGACCCTTTTTTTGGTAATTAATTCATCAAACGAAATTCATAAGTCTCTCCCTTTTTTATTGAAAAAATTGATGACCAATCAATATCTACTCTAAAAAAAGTGGTATAATTTTAGAATATCGTAAGTGATTATAAGAAGAAGAATATTTTTATAGGAACTAGTTGTAGGAATTGAGAAAAAAAACCGTTTTATAATTTCAATATGATTTGGGCCTAAATCCAATATAGGAAGCAAATCCATAAAACCATTCCGCGGGTGGGTTAACTTAATAAAAAAAGATAAGTGTCCCTCAAGACCACTTAAAGACAAGGAAATAGTTAATAGTAAATACCTGCAGGTTGTCACTGCACAAATGTGCAGTGGTAATTTGGAGACGTTTAATGCCCAATTATTTTTAAAATTAAAAAGTATGTATATATAGGTTTTGTCATGAATCGTTATTGTTAAAGTTAAAATTTTGAGGGAAAAATTAGAAGTGTATGATTATAGACAAAATTTTGTAATCGAGGAAAAAATATAAAAGTTAAATATTTAAATTAGGTTAATAAAAGTAGAAAGCAAAAATTAATAATCCAAAAAGATAAAAAGAATAATAAAAATACCAAGAACTATGTCTGCAAAAGCAAACCAAACCATTCGGCACCTTGTCCACACGTGTGTCCATATATTGAGAAGTTCATTAGTACGTAATGGCTTCACAAGATAGTATGTTGCTTCTAACTTGAAGCACTTGACAACTATTGAAACCTTATCCTACGTCGACATCACTTGTTAAAGGGAAAACATGTTAACATTAGGATTTGGAAAAATAATTGCAACAATAAAGATCAAAAGCAAATCTAACAAAATAAGCTACTAATGATAGGAATGCATCGAAGATCTTTATCCCAAGTTATATACTTCAACATTTTCATGCCTTTTGTCATTGGAAGCTTAACTCCCGCAAGTAGGATATCAATATCAGTTCCCTCAACATTTAGTGCATCAATTACTTGCCTAGCTAATCGCATCGATGTAACTGTGTAGTCAAGACAGCATAGGATCATTTGGAAAATGCAAAGCACATGTGTCAAGCTACTAAATTATAAAGCATTTCCAATGTGACATAAAGATTGGAACCAAATGCAGAAAGAGACTCTTTATTACTTAAGAAAGTTTTACAGTGGTTCAAACAAAATAGATTCTTTAAATTTTTTTTGCAACATAAACAAGTGTGCCATATCTTCAAAATATGGCACAAGCGCATCATTTTTTCGTCGGTGAAATGTCTTAGCTTGGCCAGTAAATGAATTCGTGAAAATAGAAGTCAATGTCCCCAAATCTCTAGATTCTTAATCAACCATTCAAACAAGAGAAAAGAGACTCCATAGAAGCAAGAGCCAGTTCTGTTTTGACTGACATAAGTGAGTTTATAGTCTCTATAGGTGAAAATTATTCTGAGACATTCATTCCATATCAAATCATTCAGTGTAGTGATAAGGAAATTCAAGACAACTAAATGAGTTGATTGAAGCATGCTCTATCCAAATCCATCTCAAACAACAAGATAATGAAAAAATGACATAAAAAAGGGGCAGTAGAAAGTACTTGTCTTCCACGTCCCTTACCTTCAGAAGAACCTTCAATAATTCCAAGAATATCAAGTAGCTGAATCTTATTGTCATTGTAATTTATAATCCTAGGAATACATGTAAGTGTTGTAAATTCATAGGATGCAGCTTCTGAAAGTGTTCCAGTTAACATTGTTAAAAGGGTTGACTTCCAGACACTGCAATAAGAATGAAAATATGATTTTACTTTTTCCCATGATCATTCATACAAGCACTTGCTTATTGCATCTATAGATACAACTAACAACCAATTCAAAGTCATTAAGTCATTAAGGAGGTAAAGAGACAGCTGATTCCTGATCAACTATTGTGAGGTATGCTGGATCTTTTTCTATCGTATATGTATGCAACTATCGGTTTATTGCTAGAATGCACATATACGATTACAAACATATGCACAAATTTGCATATTATAAAGATGGAAGACCTTGGAAATCCTATTAGTGCAACACGTCCATGGCCATACTTTGTAACTTCAAATCCATCTCC
>JAOTJB010322938.1:0-14201 GCA_027123815.1 Erythroxylum minutifolium | reverse complement strand
ATCTTATAAAGGAACTCTTACATTAGAATTTGTTGTGAAATTAAAATACTAAAATAGCAATTCTTAAACACAAAATAATAAATACAGAGACTAGTTTACAAATTATAATACAAATCACTCAGTTGTTGAATCTTCTTCAAATATATAATATTAGAAAAATATTAAATTTAAATTATAATACAAACAGGAATTAAAAGAAAAAAGTATAGGTGATGTAATTAATACCATTCACTTTTATCTTTACTACTATTATGATCTAGGCCAAGTATTTTTCTCAGGTACTTTTCATGCTTGACTAATTATTTTCAAGTATATATGTTGTAATTAGCCTTAAGCGTCTTGTTTTCCTCTTGAAGATGTTGAATGTATATGGATCTTGATGAGTTTAAAATATTTGGCTTAGGGCCAAAACGCTTGATATAACTAAAGCGTGTACCAAGTACGGTATTGCAAATGTCTTCTACAATGATCTCATTCCCCTTGGACATTGATTTCTGTAATAACTCTTGCATCTTATACTAAAATTAAAAAAACAAAATCAATTTTCAATGCAAATATGATTAGTTATTACTATATAAATAAATAAACTTAAAATTTAAACAAATTTTTATACTTGCATAGTTAGTTTTTGCTTCTTTTGACATCCACCCTTAACCTTTCTTATAGTGAATGACTTTGTATAGTGTAATCATATCACACTTTTGTCTATGTAGTTTTTTTCTCTCTCTTTTATGAAAGAAAAATAAAAGGCACAATAAATAATATAATGTTTATTGATATAATTATAACTTGTGAACAAAGATTTTACATATTCATTTCGGACAACTACAAATAATTAGGACCCTTGATTGTGAGTATTTTTAGTTTTCCTCTATTGACCTTTGCCTTCTCACATTTTTCCTAAATGAAAAAAATGGGTAGTCATTAAACCATTTAACAAGATTAATGGAAGCAAATGTAAAGGGAAAGAAACAAACTTTAACTTTAGGATAAGCCCAATAATCACATAAATTATTCCAATTTTCTTAAAACATTCACTCCGGAACATGTCTTCCTACCTCCGTATTAGAAGAAAAAGATTTATAAATTTGATGCAACTTATAACGACGATCCTTGGTCTTTTATTTCAACGTTGATGTCACACAGTTTGAAACATTATGGTTATCGATATTGACAATATCTAATTTTATCCATGAACAATAAGTAAAAGTGTAATTAATCCTAAAATAAATGAAACAATATTACATATAGTTAATAAATTGAAAAATTACCACAACTTTATCCAAAACATTTTCAATCAAGTTGTCTTTTTTTCAAATCTTTAGCATACTTCAAGCAAGGTAATTCTATCATCGCAATAATCCCGGAGTCACTGGTTTGTCACACTTCAATCAAACTAGTGGAGAGCAATAGGTTTGAAACATTGTTAGGTAAGCAAAGTTGAAGAACCGACGGGGACATTTAATGCCACAGAATTTTCGTTACTTGTTAGTGAATAGTGATGATGCTAGCTCTGGCAATGTTAGCCTAACAAACGTGTGGATCTTCCATTATATGTCATGGCTTTAATGATCTTAAGTGCCAGTGGTTGCTCGTGTGGGCTGTCGGCTTGAAATATGTGGGTCAACTTTTTCCTTTTTATCTTGCTATTTTGATGGCGCTTTTTACGACAATTTTATGCATATAATTGAGAGGCATATGGGATCTTGTTCTACAAGCTTAGTAAGAGGCGCTGCGAATAAACACTACTTCATAGCATAACGTGAATAAAGTTTGGCTTACGTAAGAGGACTTCAAACACTTCATGTAAAAGCTTATTAAGTCTATGACTTGATCATTGTATTTATGTGTGTAAAATCTGTCTTGGAAAATTGAAGGAGAACCAAATATAATCACTTGAAGCGAAAACGGGACCTGAAATATACAATAAATACGTACGAGAATATTTTAATAATTTGATTAAAGCATTGCACTCTCATGAATTATTATATATATGTCAAATATGAAAAAAAAAAGTGGGTCTATGACTAACTTTGAGTTAAACTTGGAATCATCAACATACTAAACTATGGAACCTTCCGAAATCCAGATGATTAAATTGTCCGTTTGAGACTGTTCTTTTAAATTTATTGCAAAACTCTCTCCCTTTGTGTCCGTTATAGCGCATTTAACGTGATTGTTTCTAAGTTCAAGCCAATCATGAAGAAAGGAGCGGCTCGTAGGCTTTCAAATATTCTCCCCCCGGTGAAAGAAAGATGTCTCGTCCATTTGATAATGAAACTTTTAACATCTCCATTTGTTGTTTTTTGACACTACTTAACTAATGAACCTCCTAATGACAATTGAGATTTCACTTACGCCGGACTGAAGAACCATAAGAACAAAAATAATAACGTCGAAATGCTAATTCTAACCAACTGCAGCAAACTTTTATGTGTTCCAACCTTTTCAGATGGTGTATTGAGTCCAGGTCGAGGACCGCAGGTACACTACTTCTAAGTATGTACTGTGATGTGAGAAGACATTTCTGCCTCGTAACTCTTGTCTGCAAACACTTGCTAATGCCAGTTGGGTTCCTGCAGGTCCTTTTTACCAATCTGGTGATATATGATATATAGGTCCACTACTATTTAGAGTGGTTAGAAATGCAAATTTTTTAGTATCTTACTGAATCTGATCAATCCCAGTAATAAATTTGGCGAGTCTGAATGAAAAATCCTGCCTACCCATGTACAATATCAACATTTACAAGTACAAGGGCATGCGAGGTTTTTTTGTAGATCTGTGGTTTAGTAATTCAGCGGCAATCTTTTATGTCACTTTTTTATTAAGAGATATTTAATTCCCTTTTTACTCTAGGAAAAGAAGAGTAGGTGCGTCTAGGATACCTAATTAAAGTGATTACGTTTGTAATTAAGTTGTAATGGATAGTCCAAAAGAAAATAAAAAAAGGTTACATGGTTAGCATATGGAACTACAATTAGCAGGCCACCAATACTTGCATCCTAAGCTGGTTTAGGTTTATTGTTCTTTTCTTATAAATTTTAATTGATTTAGATATACCTAATCGGTGCTCATCAAATACCCACTTACTGCTATAATTCCAGTCTCATTTAATGCTGCGGACAATCTACCCGTAATTCCACGGTGATGTATTATTGTGTACTATATTTGGTATGTGCAAACTCGCTGATGAATGCAGACATAGTGTCGTGTATATATATTTGGTACTTAGTGTGGAGTTTTAGCCTCTGAGACTTCTCCACAGACTTCAAAGACTGCGTCTAACACATCGCGGTAACAAATCTTAAACAAGTGGGCCACTTCTACACAAATAAACAAGGTTCAAATTAGTTTATTAAAAAGAAACTTGACATAGCCCTTGTTAACGATCTTTGGATGCACCAATTTCCTCGTAGCGTTGCTATTTTCAAAGATTCATTCTGATAGAAATACCAGTAGAGATTTGTATTATTTACATAGAAGTAGGGTACAACAGCAATATACCTCATGGAAGATAACTTCCAGGCCAATACAATATCTATATTTCCAAAATATGAACATAATCCCTCCCCACTATCAGATCCTCTATATGCCTTTCTCCCGTACCTCCCTCCTCTACAGTCTCTCTCCATAACTAACTCATAACAACCTAATCTATATGTGGCATTTGCCCCCTTCTCCATCTTACTCCTACGGATGTAGGTTTGGATGGGCTTAGTGGGCTGATTGCTAGCACTAAAAGGTTGGTTGCATGGAGTGGTACTAACAACTCCCTCCTCCTCAAGTAACACCTTGTCCTCAAGGTGGATGGAAGGGAACTGCCCCTTTATGAATTCTGCATCCTCCCAAGTTGCCTCCTTTGCTAGTTTGTCCCTCCACCGAATAAGCCACTGAAGGATACTGCTACCTTTGGACTTAGAAATGCGGGAAGCTAAGATTGCTTTAGGTTCAACCAAGTCTCCTTCATCTATCTCCAGCCCTTTAGGAAGATTGTGCTCCATTGAATGGTTGCCTAAGGCTTTCTTCAGCTGAGAAACATGGAAGACCGGATGAACCTTGGCTGAAGGAGGAAGTTGTAGCTTGTAAGTAACCATTCCCACCTTCCCAACTATCTTGAAAGGGCCATAATATCGTGCGGACAACTTAGGACAGATCCTCCTAGCTACTGTAAGTTGTCTATGGGGTCTTAATTTAACAAAAACCAAGTCACCCACCTGAAATTGCACCTCCCTTCTGTGGATATCAGCTGATTTCTTCATCATGGATTGTGCTCTGACTAGGTTGTGCTTTAGTTGTCTTAATACTTCATCCCTATCAACTAAAGCTAAAGCCACAGATTCTACTGAAGTTTCTCCTTGAGTAAAATGTAGTAAGGTTGGTGGAAGACGACCATACACCACTTTAAAAGGAGTTTGCCCAATCGAAACATGGTAATTTTTATTATACCAGTATTCAGCCCATGCTAACCAAATAGACCAACCCTTAGGTTGCTCCAAAGTGAAGCAACGAAGATAAGTCTCTATACATCTATTGATCACCTCGGTTTGAGGATGGTAAGAGGAACTCATCTTCAATGCTGTCCCTTTCAACTTGAACAACTCCTTCCAAAAGTTGCTAGTAAAAAGTGGATCTCTATCACTTATGATAGAACTAGGAACTCCATGTAACTTCACTATGTCTCGGGTGAATGTTTCAGCCACACTCTTAGTTGTGTAGGGATGTTTAAGAAGTGAGAAGTGAGCATACTTAGACAAACAATCAACCACCACCAATATAACCTCATAGCCGTTAGATTTAGGAAGGCCTGTGATAAAATCCATGGAAACCTACTTCCAAATTAGCTGAGGTATAGGTAAGGGCTGCAAAAGACCAGCTGGAGACATTGCCATGTACTTATGCTTCTGACAAATGACACATTCCCTCACAAACTTCTGGATAGAAGACTTCATTCCCAACCAAAATAATCTACCAACTAATTTTTTGTAGGTTTTGAGGAAACCAGAATGTCCTCCTAAAGGTGAGGCATGATACTCATGTAGGAATTTAAGGATTAACACCGAAGTAGAGGAGAGAACCAGTATGTTTTTGTAAAATAGTAAACCATCTCTGCTGTGGAATTCAAGTTTGGAAGTGGAATCTTCTTTGAGTGCTGTCATAATTGAATTTAACTTGGAGTCCTCCTTGATTTCCCTTCGAACCACATCCATATCTAGCCAAAATGGAGCTGAAATTGCAGAAAAATAATAATTTTTCATCTTCAACCCTTGAAAGAGAGTCTGCTGCCCCATTTTGCTTCCCTGGATTATAAATAACTTCGAAATCCAGCCCTAACAGTTTTGCTTGCCAGCATTGTTGATCTATGGAAGGGATGTGCTGATCCAACAAATATTTCAAGCTTCTATGGTCAGTATAGACCTTGAAGTGCCTTCCAATCAGAAAATGTTTCCAGTGTTGAATAGCCATCACTACTGCCATCACCTCTTTCTCATAGACTGACTTGGAGTAAGTTGATTCAGCCAAAGCTTTGCTAAAAATGCCAATGAACGACCCTCTTGAATGAGGACTGCCCCTAACCCTCGTCCAGATGCATCACACTTAAGAGAAAACTCCTTGGAGAAATCAGGTAATGCTAAGACTGGAGCTGAAGTAATCTTTTTCTGCAACTCCTCAAATGCTGATTGAGCTTCCTTTCCCCAGCAAAAATTGTCTTTTCTTGTAAGATCAGTAAGAGGTTTAGCAATTTTCCCATAATCTTGGACAAACTTACGGTAGTATCCTGTAAGTCCTAGGAATCCCCTTGCTCCTTTGACATTCTTAGGAATGAGCCAATCCAAGATGCTCTTGATTTTCAAAGGATCCATTGCTACCCCTTTATAGGATATACTGTGACCCAAATACTCCACCGATTGTTGCCCAAAGATGCACTTCTTCTGATTTGCTCTCAGCTGGTTATCCAATAACAATTGCAACACACAAGTTAAATGTTCTAAGTGTTGATTCCAATCTGCACTGTAAACAAGGATGTGATCAAAGAAAACTAGGACAAACTTCCGTCATAGAGGCTTAAAAATCGAGTTCATGGTGGACTGAAATGTAGCTAGGGCATTCATGAGGCCGAAAGGCATCACTAGGTACTCATAATGTCCCTCATGTGTCCGGAATCCAGTTTTATAAATGTCCTCCTCCTAAACTCTGATTTGATGAAAACCTGACCTTAAATCCACCTTAAAAAAATATCTAGCCCCATGTAACTCTTCCATCAGCTCATCCACTATTGGAATAGGGAATTTGTCTGGCACGGTGAGCTTATTTAGAGCTCAGTAGTTGACGCACATCCACCACGATGTGTCCTTCTTTTTAACAAGAATAACCGGACTAGAAAAAGGACTTATACTTGGTTTTATAACCCCAGTGTTCAGTAAATTCTGAATCTGCTTCTCAATCTCATTCTTATGATGGTGTGCATATCTATAAGGTCGAATGTTCACTGGTTCGACCCCTTCCTTCAAATTAATTGCATGGTCATGCTCCCTTTTTGGTGGTAACCCTTTTATTTCCTGGAAAACTGAACCAAATCTATCTAATATAGCCTTCAATTGCTCTTGCTGATTTCCATCTAAGGTTCCCACTTGATCGGATGAGTTTCTGCCCATTCTCAAAGACCACAACCTTCAAATTCCAACTCTTGATGCTTCAAAATCTGTTGTAGTGCATGGGGAGAGGAGGTGTGCATGTTGATTCCCTGCAAGGTTACTTCAGTTCCCTTTCGATCAAATGTCATACATATTTTCTTCCAATCAACCTTCACTACCCCCAATGTTTCAAGCCATGCCACCCCTAAAATCAGATCAGGCCCTCCCATATCAATCACATAGGCATTCACCCGAAACTCCTTCTCATTCAGCTCCAACTTATTTCCCTTGTAAACTTCTTGTGAAAAAGAACAATGCCCATCCCCCAATCTCACTCCAAAAGTTCTTGTTGATGTAACAGTTAGGTCCATAGCTTGAACCAATCTTCTAGACACAAAATTGTGACTAGCACCACTATCTATCATAATAACAATTGGCATTTCATTCAGCTTACCTATTAACACCATCGATCTTGGGGGTGAGGACTGATCTCTCTCTAATTCCCAGAACTCCACCGCATTACACACTAATTCCTAATCCTCCTGTTGCTCTCCTTCCATCGGTGTCTCTTGACTGTGCTCTCCAGCCTCAGCTTCGTCCCCCTCCCAAATAATCAACTTATATTCCTTATCTGGACAACTGTGAAGAGGCCCGAAAGTCTGTCCACATTTAAAGCACAAACCATTCGCCCTCCTTTCCATCAACTGATCATAAGTTACATTACGTGTTCCCCTCCACTTAGAGTTCCCTATTCGGTGGCCATCAGAGGTGGGACCTCTCTGTTTGTTGGGTGGCTCTTTTACCTCATTTTTTATGTTTCCCACTGCATGGCTTGGTTGAGCAAGACGATACGTGTTGAAATGTCCAATTCGGTTCCCATAATTCGAATGAAAGCCATCAGTTTTTCTCCTCCCTTCTCCTGGCCGCAACACGCCTTCACCAATCAGTTCTCTCTCAACCTTCCTTGCGACAGAGATGAGCCAGACTCGGGTCAGAGGATCATGGGTACGAACACGGTTCTTCACTTCCTCACGCAACCCTCCTAAGAAACAGCCCATATACCATTCATCTGGAAAATGCCCAATCTGCGACGCTACCTTCTCAAAATCGTCGATATACTCATCCACCGAACCACGTTGGGAGACCGACTTCAGTTGTTCGATTGGGTCACCCTCGTCCTTCTCTCCATAACGTTCGAACAAGGAAAGTTTGAATCTCTCCCACGTCATACATGGGTCGAATTCTCAAAGATTCATAAACCAATATAACGTCGACCCTTCCATGCATATCTGGACCATCGACAGTCGCAACTCACGAGAAATCTCGTGAATCATGAAGTATGATTCAGCTCGTGTAACCCAAGCAAATGGGTCATCTCCATGGAACGTGGGTAATTCGACTCGACGGGTTACGTTCCTATATTCTTCCCATGCACGTTCTGTGGCCCTCGAAGGAATGTGGTCACTCTGTCGATGATGTTCAGCTCCCATCTGTCCACCTGTGGACCGGTCGTTGCCGGTGGTAACCGAGGAGAAGTGCGCGGGTTTGTCGCCACCTGTTGCGGATGACGCATTATGGATAAACGCCAAAGGTTCTTCTTCTTCACCCACCTTCTGCTTCTGCGAATTTCTAGCCATTAAGGATTGTAATCCGTCCTTCATTTCCGACTGTAAAATGCTTTGGGATTTTGCCAGTGACTTCACACTGGTCATCAAGGAACTCAGCTGCGATCGAAGATCCTTCAGCGTAGCATCATGCGACTTCACCATTGCCTCTTGAGCTGACAATGATGACTCTTGTCTCTTGAGAGACGCTTCCACAGCAGACACTCTAGCCTCCATACGTATTTGCATACAATCTCTATCCACTTGGTCTCTCAATGAAAGCACCAATTGATAAAAATACCAGTAGAGAATTATATTATTTACGTAGAAGTATGGTACAGCAGCAATATACCTCCTAGAAGATAACTTCCAGGCCAATACAATATCTATATTTCCAGAATATCAAATCATAATTCCTCCCCACTATCAGATCCTCCCTATATGCCCTACTCCCATACCTTCCTCCTCTACAATCTCTCACCATAGCTAACTCATAACAACCTAGTCTATGTGGCATTTGCCCCCTTCCTCATCTTACTCCTACGGATGTAGGTTTGGATGGGCTTAGTGGGCTAATTGCTAGCACTAACAGGTTGGTCGCATGGAGTGGTGCTAACACTGCGAATGATTCTGGGTGGACATGGGTTTGCAAGTTCACGTAATATAACACTGACAAAGATGGATTACCATAATGATTCTGGGTGGACATGGGTTTGCAAGT
Source organism: Erythroxylum minutifolium (assembly GCA_027123815.1). Classification (NCBI taxonomy): domain Eukaryota; kingdom Viridiplantae; phylum Streptophyta; class Magnoliopsida; order Malpighiales; family Erythroxylaceae; genus Erythroxylum; species Erythroxylum minutifolium. Next base: position 5,241 of record JAOTJB010322938.1, on the reverse strand, counting down.
TCACGTAATATAACACTGACAAAGATGGATTACCATGTGATTGGGTGGGTATTGAACCAACTACTAAACGCAACATCTGGAGCGACCAAAGAACTCACCAATTCCATCCAATTCGTAGAAAATGTTGCAGTAAACATGCACATGCAACTTATTGAATATATAAATAATATAATCTCTACAGACGAAGAACAAGAAGCCACTGAACTAAAATAATTATTCCATTGAAAACGGTCTGCTGCTAAAAAGAACAACTAATACAGAAGATGGATGGGATGGGATGGGGCGTTACAAGATCCCGAATGTCCACATATCCCCCCTCTTCTCTTTAAACACACAATGCAAATTGCATTTTGATGGAAGAACTATTAAGTAATAACAAAGTTAAAACCGACGACCATAAAGACTACTGAGGGCATTAATTAATAAAACAAAGCAACAGCAGCAGCTAAAGTTGGTACTATGAACTCAAGCACAACAATAAGACCACTGCTCGTCATCAGCAGCAGCAGCAGGGCCAGGGGCCGCATCTGTGTTGGAATTGAACTCGTCCTCATTGAGAAAGTAGCATCCACCGGTATTCAAAGCAGACAATGAGCAAGAAGCAACCAAATATGGCATGTTGTGGAAAGACTGTGCAAGACTGCTAGCTAAAGCCGCACTGCCCAAGCCTCTGCCTCCGCCGCTGCTAATGTTATCATCATCGCTCTCAATCTCCTGAGGACAAATTTCTTCTGCACGGTGCTTCAGGGTCTCGAACATGAGCTCGGGCTCGTGCTGCATTACCCGGAGGACATCACTACACGACGGTCCCGGAACAGCAGAGGTCACCGCAAAGCTATGGGGTCCATCACTTTGCGACACCCTCACAACGCTCGGGCCACCGAACAGGTTGTGAACTCCACCCAGAGCCTCCTCGTAAGCCCCGCCCAGAAACATCCCCAAGTAGTACCGCCCGCCATTACCACCACCACCGCCTTCAATCTCGTGAAGTGGCAAGCTTGACTCACCACCTATGAACTTATCAATCTTCCCATCACTGTCGCAGGTTAAATCTGACAAAATCCCTCTTACGCCAGGCCTTTGATCAAGTCGATGGATGGGCACAATTGGAAACAACTGTCCAATCCCCCAGAAATCCGGAATCGAAGTAAACACCGAGAGATTCACATGGTATGTCCTAACAGACTCCGCTGCTCCAATAGCGTTGGAAACAAACTCACACAAAGCATCAACCGCAGCCAATTGTTCCATCCCAATACTCCCTTCTTTGAACTTCTCAACACATCTTTGCTTCAGTTGATCAACGTAGAGGAAGCAAGTGTCATACTCACCTCTAATAGCTGCAGATGTCAAATTCCGGTAATCGGAATGGGCATCCTCAGACAGCCCATCAACAAGATACTGGAACCCAAAGGGAGTTACTGCCCCAGCACTCGATAAACTGGCAGATACAGCCTCAAATATCAGAATCGAGTGATGAGAAACAACAGCTCGACCACTTTCGCTACAAAGAACTGGATGCTTCACATTCTTCCGATCACAAACAAACTTCACAGCTTGAACAACAGCAAGAGCATACTCCTCCAACCCGTAAGCAACGGAAAGATCCGAGTCTCCAGATCGTGACCCATCATAATCAATCCCCAAACCACCACCTACATCAAACACTTGCATATTCGCTCCAAGACGGACCAATTCACAATAGATCTGCGCAGCCTCACCAACACCGTCTGCGAGTAATGCGGTGGTAGGGATCTGAGATCCAATATGAAAATGCAGAAGCTGCAAGCAATCAAGCATGGATGATTGTTCAAGTTTCTTGACCACACGCAAAATCTGGGTCGTGGTCAACCCGAACTTCCCTTTCTCGCCAGAAGTCGAACCGAAATGACCCGAATGCTTGGTTCTCAGCTTGGCCCGAACCCCAATCACAGGCCTGACGCTCATCTTATTCGCCAAACCAAGAACCAAATCGAGCTCTTCCTCTTGTTCAAGCACAATAACAGTGTTCAAAGCAAGCTTCCTCGCGAGCAATGCGAGAGAAATGTACTCCGAATCCTTGAACCCATTGCAGACAAGCAGAGCTTCTGGGCTTCCCTTGCACAAGCAACTCATTGCCAGGAGCAGTTCCGGTTTCGACCCGGCTTCGAGGCCGAAACGGAAAGGAGATCCAAATCTCACAATGTCCTCCACCACGTAACGGTCCTGGTTACACTTCACGGGATATACCCCTTGGTAATGAGTCTCGTAACCCTGCGATTGTACGGCGAAATCAAACGCCGTTTGGAGACACTCGAGCCTGTTTTTGAGTATATCGGGAAAGCGAACAATAAGAGGTAACTGCAACCCCAACCCGCCAGCAAACTTCGGATCCGAAGCCTTCTTCACGACCTTCAACAGATCGATCTCTTGATGAACCAGAGTGTGGCTGCCGTGAGGACGGACGGTGACGTTCCCGGAGCAGTTAACGGAGAAGTACGGAGCACCCCAACCGTCGATCTTGTATAGCGAGGTGGAGAGAGACGGCGACCAATAGGAAGGATTTTCGGCAGCAGTGGCGACGGCAGTGACGGCGGAGGTCGTCGGAGCCGGAAGGAGGGAGCCGTCCCCGGCGAGGGAGGCGTAGCCGGGAGGCGCCAGGGCGGCGGCAGCATCTACGTAGCAAGCCAGGGCAGGCATATCCTCGTTCCGGTGAGGGTTAAAAAGGTAAAATTAAACGGGTTAAATGGTGGATATGTTGAGAAGTGGGGGCTTTAAAACCCGCCGAGGCCACAGGCCCCGGCTACCCCCCCAAAAGAAGCAAAAGAAGAACTCTCCAGACCGAAACCAACCCCCCCTTCTCTCACTAACCCACCACTTTCTCTAATCCCCGCTCAGAAGAAGATAGTCAGAACAACCCAACAAAATTCGAACCTACGGAAACGAACTTGTGCTCGTCACGCGCCGAATGAGCAACACACCATGCAGATCTAATAAGGGGAAGGGAAAGGAAAGAAAGAGAGATGAAAAATTCCGGAAAGTAACTCTCTTTCCCGGAAAATTAGGGAAAAAGAAGCAGCTAGGGTTTGAAGTGGCGAGAATTGGATGAGTGGCGATGCTAATTTATATAGGAGTTTTGAGGAGGCTTGTTGGGCTTTGTGGGGGCCATTTCATTTTCAAGGCATTTGAATATAAATATTTTTCAATTTCTCTTCTCGCCCTGCCCTCATACAAAATCAAATTCGGAGATTAAATATTTATGCTTTTAATTTATATTAACTGTTGGTCTGCAATCTACCTAACCACATAGTATATACTTACACATAAATAAGAGACAAAAGGAATTTTCTTTTTCTATGTTTTTTTTTTGGTTTATTGAGGTCCGAGATTTTTCCATCACAAACGGTCAATCAGTGTCAAGTTGCCGCGTGGACTAGGGGACCCTGGGACCCACAGTTTCGGCAGTTGTTTCTCTCTCGTCTTCAGATTAAAAATATCATATCGCGAAAATGGCAATGCCCGACTCCTCGAGGAAAGTTGCCGGAAGTTTCTCTATTTTGTTGATTTTCATGAACGATCCTGATGGCGCCACGCCAATAAGTGATTGGTTTTGCCCCATGTTCCGATTCAGCTATTTCTAGACAGGTGTTCACTCGGATGGCATTTTGTTGAACAGCATTTATTGACCAATTTAGGAAATTTTAGAAAATAAGATTTTGGGGATTATTGGTTGTCACGAGGGCCACTGTCGCTGGACCCTGAGGTTGAATTTGATAAAGGGCAAAATGGTACTTCTATCGTAATTTCTTTTCGGCGACCTTTTGTGCTCATTGGTCTATTCCTTAGCCTTTATCGAATCCTTTGAAAATAAGGAAAAATAACGTTATGTGTCAATTCGTCGGAAACCCTATTAGATGTGAACGATAGACTTCAACTCCTAAGCCTTTTTCGTTCGTTTTACTTATAAGTGTATTCCTAGGCAAGAATGATAATTTGCCTAATCCTTGTGGATTTTTTGATTGAAAAAAGCACGTGTTTTAATTTGATTTTTTACCACTAATCTCATAGTAAAGTAAGTTTTAGCGATACATCATCTTTTTGTTTAATTTGATTTTTTACCACTAATCTTATAGTAAAGTAAGTTTTAGTGATACATCATCTTTTTGCTAAATGTGAAGGAAATCACATTTTCTCCGTAAACTCTCACACAAACTCATCAATTGAAGAACACAATTGGGAATTTTTTTTGAGAATAAGAGTACCTGTGTGAGAAGTGAAGAAAAGGTTATAAAGAATTCGAAGAAAGAAGAGAATAAAATGATATCTGCTAAAGGGTTAAAACGCAAAGCATAAGAGGAAGTGGTTTAGTCATGCACGTGAGCAGCACATGGACAATAATCACGTGAGCAGCACAAAGCTTAATAAACAAAGCATGGGTTGATAGGTGTAAATAAAAGGCATAAACATACATCCTCTACTCCGTTATATGAATATACAAGTTCAGAGTCACAATACAACACAATCAGCTTATACATGTACACAATCTTCTGATTCAAAAGAGAAAAAAATTGAGAGAGTGCTAAAATATTTATCAAAAGAGTACTAAGAAGTTTGTATAAAAACTCTTGCATGTGTTTGTGAAACACTCAATCTCTTGTAATTTTTTTTCTTGAAGTTAATAAAACTTTATTATGAGATTGACCTTTAGACATAGATAGCTTTATATGAGTCTTCTTACTTTTTGCAACTTTTTTATTTATGCAAAACAAATTCAAAATATCAACCATCGTCAGTTTCGTCAATAAAGAAACAAAAGTCATACAAAGAACCTAACACTAAATAATTTTAAAAGCGCTACATCATAACAGAATTTCGTAAATGTACGTGAAATACACGTAATTTATGTAAGTAAAAGCAGCCTTTGTTGTAAAGTGAGATCATTTAATGGAGCTTTGTGTTGGAGCATAGATCCTGTGTTCTGCGCAAACAAAGAGGATTGGAGATATAACTAGAAGTAGACCCAACGAGAACGGTATTAAGAGTAGTGAAACTGAAAATATGGCGAGAAAAACGACAAGTCGTTGGTGAGTGGGTTGGCTTGGTTCTTTCGGTAAGCAAATCAAAAACCTTACCTATTATCCTTTCCGCAGAAGAAAGAATATCCAATCATCTCTTTACGCGGGCTTTGAAATTTTCTAACGCGCTGTCTACTCGTAATTGGAGAAGAAAGACAAAAAACAAGCCATGTGGCAACAAAAGAAA
>JAOTJB010322906.1:0-14204 GCA_027123815.1 Erythroxylum minutifolium | reverse complement strand
TAATGCCTTTAAATAATTTGTCACTAAACTACAACCAAAGTGATTGGCTGTAGGGCATAAACCAACAAAAACAGCCCACTGGCACACCTTCGATGGGAAAAACAACACATTGGCATGGTCATCAGGCACCTTCGGTGGGCAAAATAGCTGATTGACATAGTCACTAAGCACCTTTGATGGAAAAATACTTGTTGGGAAAAATCAAATAGGGACCTTTGATGGGAAAAGTAGCCTATTGGGATGTTCGCTACGCACCTTTGGTGGGAAAAATAGTCCGTTGGCACACCTTTAGAATGAAAAACACCACAGTCACACGATCACTAGACACCTTCGGTGGGTTAATTAGCTCGTTGGCACGGTCATTATGCACCTTTTGGTGGGCAAAATAGCTCATTGGCACGATCGCTAGCAACCTTTGGTGGGAAAAGCTTCCCGTTGGCACACCTTCGGTAGGCAACACAACCCGTTGGCACGATCGCTAGGCATCTTCAGTGGGCAAAACAGTCTGTTGGGCACCTTTGACAAAAAAATAGCCCTTTGGCACACCTTTGATTGGCAAAATAGCCCATTGAGTTGTTGCCTAGGCACCTTTAGTGGGAAAAATAGCCTATTGGGCACCTTCGATTAGAAACATAGCCCATTGGCATACCTTCCACCTACAAAATAGCCCATTGGCACACCTTTAGTGGATAAGACAGCACATTGGCACGGTCATCAGGCACCTTCGGTGGGAAAAACAGTTCGTTGGGTAACATCGATAGGAAACATAGCTCGTTGGCACATCTTTGGTGGGAAAACAGCACGTTGGCATAGACACCAGGCTCCTTCGATGGGAAAAATAGTCTGTTGGAAAACTGTCGGTAGGAAAAATAGCCCATTAGCCTACCTTTGGTGGGCAAAATAGCTGCTAGGCACCTTCAGTGGGAAAACAGCCTGTTGGTACACCTTCAGTGGGAAAAACAACATGTTGGCACAGTCGCTAGGAACCTTCTATGGGCAAAATAGCTCATTGGTACAGTCGTTAGGGACCTTCAGTGAGCAAAACAGTTCGTTGGGTACTATTACTAGAAAAAATAGCCTATTGGCACACCTTTAGTAGGAAACACAGCCTGTTGGCATACCTTTGCTAGGAAACACAACCTGTTAGCACACCTCTAGTGGGTAAAACAGCCCGCTGGCACACCTTCGGTGGTAAAAACAGTTGGCAGGGTCGTCAGGCACCTTTGGTGGGCAAAATAGCTTGTTGGCATAGTCGTCAGGCACCTTTGATTCGAAAAATAGCTTATTGGGCAAAATCAAACGTTGGCACTGACGTTAGCGACCTTTGATGGGCAAAATAGCCTGTTAGGATGTTTACTAGGCACCTTCGGTGGGAAAAATAGCTCGTTAGTACACCTTCGGTATGAAAAACACCATGGTTACATACTCGCTAGACACCTTTGGTGGGCCAATTGGCTCATTGGTACAGTCGCTACACACCTTTTGGTGGGCAAAACAGCTCGTTGACACATTCGCTACGAACTTTTGGTGGGAAAAGCATATCGTTGGCACACCTCTGATGGGCAACAAAACCCGTTGGCACGATCACTAGACATCTTCGATGTGCAAAATAGTCCGTTGGTACACTTTAGATGGGAAAAACACCACATTGGCATGGTCACAACCCCAACTTCTGTGGGTAACACAGCCCATTATGAAAATTGCTAAGAGTCTTTGGTGGGCAAAAAAGTTAGTTGGACACCTTCGGTGGGAAAAATAGCCCATTGGCACACCTTTGTTGGGCAAAACAACCCGTTCGCACAACTTTGGTAGACAAAACAATGCATTAGCATAGTCGTTAGGCATGTTCAGTGGGAAAAACAGACCATAGGGCAGCATCGGTAGGAAACATAGCCCGTTGGAACATGTTCAGTGCAAAAAGTAGCAAATTGGCACGGTCACTAAGCATCTTCTGCAGGAAAAACACCGATTGCATAGATGTTAGATACCGTCAGTGGGCAAAATAGCCCATTGGCAAGTTCGTTAGGCACTTTTGGTGTACAAAACAACCCGTTGGCACACTCGCTAGGCACCTTTGGTGGGAAAAACAACCCATTGGGTATCTTCGGTAGGAAAAATAGCCCGTTGGCACACCTTCAATGGGCAAAACATCAAGTTGGCACATTTGGTAAACACCTTCGGTGGGAAAAATAGTTCGATGGGCACTTCAGTGGGAAAAATAGCCCGTTGGCACGTTTGGTGGGTAAAGCAGCCTATTGGCATACCTTCGATAGGCAACATAGCCTGTTGGCACCATCATTAGGCATCTTCGATGGGCAAAATAGTCAATTGGGCACCTTCGATGGGAAAAATAGCCCATCAATAAACGTTTGGTGGGTAAAACAACTAGTTTGCACACCTATGATGGGTAAAATAGCCTTTTGGCATAGTCGCCAGGCAACTTTAGTTGGAAAAAACTACTTGTTGGGTCCTTTGATGGGAAACACAGCCCATTGGCACACTTTTCTTACTCAAAACAGCCCTTTGATAGACCTTTGGTGGACAAAAGAAACCGTTGGCATGGTCACTAGGCACCTTTAGTTGGAAAAATAGCACGTTGGGTAGCATCGATGGGAAACATAGTCCATTGGCACACCTTCGGTGGGAAAAATACCATATTAACATGGTTGCAAGGCACAACTTCGGAGGGCAACACAGTCTGTTGGCAGGGTTGCTATGCATCTTCGGTGGGAAAATAGTCCGTTGGCACACCTTCGGTGGGAAAACACTAGGTTGGTATGGTCGTAATGCACCTTTGATGGGCAAAATAGCCTTTTGGCAAAGTGGCTAGACCCCTTCGGTGGGCAAAATAGATTTTTGGAACATTTGCTTGGCATCTTTGGTGACAAACAACCCGTTGGCACACCTAAGCACCTTCGGTGGGCAAAACAACCTATTCGTACACCTTTGGTAGGCAAAACAACTCGTTGACATGGTCGCTAGGCACCTTCGGTGAGAAAAACAACACATTAGCATTGACGGTAGGCACCGTCAATGAGCAAAACAGTTCATTGGGCACCTTTGGTGGAAAAAATAGCCCATTGGACCACCTTTGGTGACAAAAACACCCCAGTCGAACGATCGCTAAGCATCTTTAATGGGCAAAATAGCCCATTGGCACGATCACTAGGCATCTTCGGTGGGATAAACAACTAATTAGCACCCATTCGGTGGGTAAAATAATTCATTGCGTAGCTTGGAAAAATAGCCCATTGGCACTCCTTTTGGTGGGTAAAATAGCCTGTTGGTACAATTGTTTGGCACCTTCAGTCGAAAAAAACTGCCAGTTGGGTGCCTTCAATGGGAAACACAGCTCGTTGGCACACCTTTGGGGGGAAAAACAACATATTGGCATGATCGCTAGGCTCCTTCGATGGGAAAATAGCTTGTTGGAACACTTTTGATAGGCAAAATAGCACGTTGGTACACTTCGATAGGTAAAACATCTTGTTGGCACACCTTTGCTGGGCATGGTCGCTAGGCACCCTCGATGGGTAAAACAGTCCGTTGGGCATCTTTAATGGAAAAATCAACCCATCAGCGCACCTTTGGTCAGCAAAATTAGGCGTTGAGACACCATTAGTTGGAAACACAGCCTGGTGGCACACCTTTGATGGGAAAAGATGTCGTTGGAATGTCTTCGGTGGGCATCACAACCTGTTGGCATTATCGCAAGGCATCCTTAATGGGCAGAGCAGTCTGTTGGTGCCTTCGATGAGAAAAATAGCAATTTGGTGCACTTTCGGTGGGTAAAACATCCTATTGGCACTTTCGCTAGGCACCATCATTGGGAAAAATGCCTTTAGGCACCTTTAGTGGAAAAAACAGCCCGTTGGCACACCTTCAGTAGGTAAAACAACCCGTTCGCACGTTCGCTAGCCACTTTCAGTGGGAAAACTAACCCATTGGCACACCTTTAACGGGTAACACAACCTATTGGCATGGTCACTAGGCATCTTCGGTGGGCAAAATAGTCAATTAGGCTCCTTCAATAAGAAAAACAACCCAACGCCAAACCTTCTGTATGTAAACCAACCCATTGGCACACCTTCGGTGGGTAAAACAGCCCTTCGGCACAATCATTAGGCATCATCAGTAAGAGAAAACTACCCATTGGACACCTTTGATGGGAAGCACAACCTATTGACACATTTTCTATACACAAAATAGCCCTTTGGCTCACCTTTGGTGGATAGAAGAAATTTTTGGAGTGGTCACTAGGCACCCTTAGTGGGAAAAACAACCCATTGGGCAGTATCGATGGAAAACATAGCCTATCGGCAGAAAAACACAATGTTTGCATAGTCGCAAGGCACAACTTTTGAGGGCAAGACAGCTCGTCGGTGCACCTTCGGTGGGAAAAACAACTCGTTGGCACACCTTTAGTGGGAAAGCACCACGTTGGCATGGTCATAAACGCACCTTTGGTGGGCAAAATAGCCTATTAGCACAGTCATTAGAACCCTTCGGTGGGTAAAATAGCCTGTTGGCATATTTGTGAGGCACCTTCGATGGGAAACATAGCCCATTGGCACACATTCGGTGGGAAAAATAGCACGTTAGGATGGTCGCTAGGTGCCTTCGATGGGAAAAATAGCCCATTGGCACATTTGCCAGGAACCTTTGGTGGCAAAAACAGCTCGTTGGCACACCTTCGATGGGAAAAATACCATGTTGCCATGATCACAATGCACAACTTCGATAGGCAACATAGCCCATTGGGATAGTCGCTAAGCATCTTTGGTAGGCAAAACAATCAGTTGGGCACCTTTGGTGGGAAAAATAGCTCGTTGGCACACCTTTGGTAGGTAAAACAGCCCATTGGCATAACTTTGGCAGGCAAAACAACCCATTGGCACGGTTGCTAGACACCTTTAGTGGGAAAAACAAATGGTAGCGCAGCAGCAGTAGGAAACATAGCCCGTTGGAATGCATTTGGTAGGAAAAATAGCACATTGACACAGTCACTAAATGCCTTCGATGGAAAAAATAGCCCATTGGTATGTTCGCTAGGCACCTTCGGTAGGAAAAACATCGATCGCACAGTTGTTAGATATCGTCGGTAGGCAAAATAGCCCGTTGGCAAGTTCGCTACGTACCTTTGGTGGGCAAAACAACCCGTTGGCACACTCGCTAGGAACCTTTGGTGGGAAAAACAACCCATTGGGCACCATTGGTGGGAAAAATAACCCATTGGCACTCCTTCAGTGGACAAAACATCCAGTTGGCGCATTTGCTAGGCAGCTTCAGTAGGAAAAATAGTCTGTTAGGCACCTTCGGTAGGAAAAGCAGCCCATTGGCACACCTTCAGTAGACAAAACATCTCGTTGGCACAGTCAATTGGCATCTTTGGTGGGTAAAATAGCCCGTTGGCACATTCAGTGGGAAAGCAGCACATTAGTAGACCTTTGATGAGCAACATAGCCCGTTGGCACTGCGTTAGGCATCTTCGGTGGGCAAAACAGCCAATTGGGCACCTTCGATAGGAAGAACAGCCAATCGGCAAACCTTCGGCAGGTAAAACAACTCGTTGGCACACCTATGATGGGTAAAACATCCCTTTGGCAAAGTCGCCAGACACCTTCAATTGGAAAAAATTGCCAATTGGGCGCCTTCGATTAGAAACACAGCATATTGGCACACTTTTCGTACGTAAAACAGTTCTTTGACACACCTTTGGTGGACAAAAGAAACTTTTGGCATGGTAAACTAGGTGCCTTTAGTTGGGAAAATATCATATTGGACAGCATCAATGCTAAACATAGCCCATTGGTACACCTTCGATAGGAAAAATGCTACATTAGCATGGTTGCATGGCACAACTTCGAAGGGCAACACAACCTGTTGGCACGTTTGCTATGCATCTTTGGTGGGAAAAGCAGTCTGTTGGCACACCTTCGATGAGAAAACCCCACGTTGACATGGTTGCAACGCACCTTCGGTGGGCAAAATAGCTTGTTAGCATAGTGGCTAGACCCCTTTGGTAGGCAAAATAGACTGTTGACACATTCACTTGGCACCTTTGGTGGCAAAAACAACCCGTTGTAATACTTTTATTGGGAAAAAAATCACATTGGCATGGTCTCAAGGCACAACTTCAGTGGGAACATAGCTCTTTGGCACAGCCACTAAGCATCTTTGGTGGGATAAACATTTAGTTCGGCACCCTCAGTCGGAAAAAAGGTCAGTGGCACAACTTTGATCAAAAAACAACATATTGTCACAGTTGCTAGGAAACTTTGGTAGGAAAAGAAACCCGTTGGCATGCCTTTTGGTGGACAAAACATCACGTTGGTATGGTCGCTAGGCACCTTCATTGGGAAATACAACCCAGTGGCACACCATTGATGGGCAACAAAGCCCATTGCCACAGTCACTAGGCATCTCTGGTTGGGAAAACAGTCCTTTAGCGTAAACACTAGGCTCCTTTAGTGGGATAAACAGTCAATTGGCATACATTTAGTTGCAAAATTGCCAGTTGGCATGGTTGTTAGGCTCCTTCGGTAGGAAAAACAGTTTGTTGGGCACCTTTGTTGGGAAAAACAACTAATTGGCACTCCTTTGGTGGGTAAAACAAGCCATTAGCACAGTCGCTACGCACCTTTAGGGGCAAAAAACTATCGCTAGGCACCTTTGATGGGAAACACAACTCGTTGGCACATCTTTGGTGGACAAAACAACCTGTTGGCACAGTCTTCAGGCACCTTCAGTGGGAAATACAACCCGTTGCCACACCTTCGGTGGACAACACGACTTGCTAGAGGATCACTAGGCATCTTCGATGGGCAAAACAGCCCGTTAACAACTTTGTTAGTGACTTTAGGTAGGAAAAACACACCGTTGCCACACTTTCAATGGGCAACACAACCCATTGGCACGGTTGCTAGGCATCTTTGGTAGACAAAACAATCTGTTGGCCACTTTTGATAGGAAAAATAGCCCATTGGCACACCTTTGGTGGGCGAGACATACTGTTGGAACATTCGTTGGGCACCTTCGGTGGGAAAAATAGTTTGTTGTGCTCCTTCGGTAGGAAAAACAGCTCGTTGGCACAACTTTAATAGGCAAAACCGCTCGTTGGCACAGTTAATAGGCACCTTTGGTGGGCAAAATAGACTATTGGCATATTCGCTAGGCACCTTCAGTAGGAAAAGCAGCCTATTGGCACACCATCGATGGGTAGCGAAGCCCATTGGCACAGTTTCTAGGCATCTTCGGTGGGTAAAACAGTCAATTAGGCTCCATCGATGGCAAAAACAACCCATCAGAAAATGTTTGGTAGGTAAAACAACCCGTTGGCACACCTTCGGTGAGTAAAAGAGCCCTTTGGGACAGTCGCTAAGCATATTTAGTGGGCAAAAACTACCCATTGGGCACCTTCGATGGGAAACACTACCCGTTGACACACTTTCTGTACGCAAAATAGCCCTTTGGTAGATAAAATAAACCGTTGGCATGGTCACTGGGCACCTTCAGTGGGAAAAAAAACCCGTAGGGTAGCATCGGTGGGAAACATAGCCCATTGACAAACCTTTGGCGGGAAAAACAACACATTGGCATGGTCACAAGGCATAACTTTGGAGGGCAACACAGCCCGTTGGCATGGTTGTTTGCCATTTTTTATGGAAAAAACAACCCGCTGGCACACCTTTTGTGGGAAAACATCACATTGGCATGGTTGCTACGCACCTTTGGCAAGCAAAATAGCCTACTGTAACGGTCACCCTTCGATGGGTAAAACAGCCTGTTGGCACATTCACAAAGAACCTTTGGTGGGAAACGTAGCCAATAAGCACACCTTTGGTGGGAAACGTAGCCTATTCGAACACCTTCGGCAGGCAAAATAGCCCTTTGGCACACCTTTGGTCGGCAAAATAACCCTTTGGCATGTTTGCTAGGTAGTTTTGGTAGGAAAAGTAACCCATTGGCATAGTCGCTAGGCTCCTTTGACGGGAAAAATAGCCAATTGGAACAGCTTCAGTAGGCAAAAGCGCCCGTTGGCACACCTTTGGTGGGAAAAATAACCCCTTGGCAAGTTCACTAGTCACCTTCGGTGGGAAAAATAGTTCGTTGTGTACCTTCGGTAGGAAAAACAACCCATTGGCACACCTTCAGTACGCAAAACAGCTCGTTGGCACACCTTTGGTGGGCAAAACTGCCCGTTGGCACGATCACTAGGCACCTTAAGTGGTAAAAAGAGCCCGTTAGGCACCTTCGGTGGGAAATACAGCCCGTTGGAATGGTTGCTAGGCAACTTTGGTGGGCAAAACAGCCCCTTCGACACTTTTGGTCAGAAAAACAGCCCGTTCGTGCACCTTCAGTTGTCAAAACAGCCCGTTGGTATGTTCGCTAGGCAACTTTGGTGGGAAAAATAGTTCATTGGCACACCTTTATTGGGAAAAACATCACGATCACATGGTCACTAGGCACCGTAGGTGGACAAAATAGCCCGTTGGCATAGTCACTAGGCACTTTAGGTAGGCAAAATAGCTCGTTGGCTCATTGCCTAGGCACCTTGCATGGAAAAAATAGCCGATTGGTGCACCATCAATGGGAAACATAGCCCATTGGCACTATCGCTAGGCATATTTAATGGGCAAAATAGTGCACTGGGTAGCTTCGGAGCAATAGCTAGCCTTTTGGAACACCATTGGTAGGCAAAATAGCCCATTGCCACACCTTCACTAGGCAAAACATCAAGTTGGCACGGTTGCTTGGCACCTTCGATGCAAAAAATAGCCCATTGGCATGTTCTCTAGGCACCTTCAGTGGGAAAAATAACCCGTTGACACATCTTTGGTGGAGAAAACACCCTGATTGTATGATCGCCAGGCACCTTCAGTGGGCAAAATAGCCCGTTGGCACGATCACTAGGCACCTTCAATGGGATAAATAACCAAGTGGCACCCATTTGGTAGGTAAAATCGTTCATAGCGTAACTTGGAAAAAACAACCCATTAGTAGTGCTTTCGTGGGCAAAATAGCCCGTTGACACAATCGTTAGGCACCTTTAGTTGGAAAAAACTAATTAGGTGCCTTTGGTGGGAAACACAGCCTGTTACCACATCTTTCGCAGGAAAAATAGCCCATTGGCACACGTTCGTTGGACAGGACATCCCGTTGGCACAATCACTAGGCACCTTCAATAGGAAAAATAGGCTAATGGGTAGCATCGGTAGGAATCATAGCTCGTTGGCACACCTTTGGTGGGAAAAACAACATGTTGACATGATCGCTGAGCTTCTTCGATGGGTAAAATAGCTCGTCAGAACATCTTCGGTACACAGAACAACCCGTTGACACACCTTTTGTGGGCAACCCCTAGGCACGTTTGCTTAGCATATTTGGTGGGAAAATAGCCCATTTGCACACCTTCGGTGGGGAAAACAGTCCATTGGGCACCTTTGGTAGGAGAAATAGCTCGTTGGCACACCTTCGGTAGGCAATACCCATTGGCACACCTTTGTTAGGCACGGTCGCTAGGCACCTTCGATGGGCAAAACAATCTGTTGGGAACCTTCAGTGGAAAAAATAGCCCGTTGACACACCTTCAGTCAGCAAAATTAGCCGTTGGCACACCTTCGGTGGGAAACACAGCCTGTTGGCACACCTTTGATCGGAAACATAACCCGTTGGCATACCTCCGACAGGTAAAACAACCCTTTCGTACCTACGCTAGGTAACTTTGATGAGAAAAATAGCATGTTGGCATGGTTGTCAAGCACCTTTGGTGGGAAAAATAGCCCGTTAGCACGATCGCCAGACATCATCAATGGAAAAAAAAGTTAGTTGGCTAAAATTAAAAGTTGGTACGGTCGCTAGAGACCTTCGATGGGCAAAATAGCCTGTTGTGATGTTCGCTAGGCACCTTTGGTGAGAAAAATAGCCCGTTGGCACACCTTAGATATGAAAAATACAATGGTTGCATGGTTGCTAGACACCTTCGGTGGGTCAATTAGCCTATTGGCACATTCACTACGCACCTTTTGATCGGTAAAATAGCCCGTTGGCACATTCGCTAGGAACCTTTGGTGGGAAAAGCATCCCGTTGAAAGGCCTTCAGTGGGCAACACAACCTGTTGGCAAGGTTGCTAGGCATCTTTGGTAGGCAAAATATCCCATTGGCACTTTTGCTAGGCACCATTGTTAGGAAAAATAGTCCATTGGGCACCATCGGTGGGAAAAACAGCCCATTGGCACACCTTCAGTAGGCAAAACAGCCCATTGGCACATTTGCTAGGCACGTTTGGTGGGAAAAATAACCCATTGGCATACCTTCGATAGGCAACACAACCTATTGGCACGGTCACTAGGCATCTTCGGAGGGCAAAACAGTCAATTAGAAACCTTCGAAGGGAAAAACAGCCCATCGTCAAACCTTCGGTATGTAAAAGAACCCATTGGCACACCTTCAGTGGGTAAAACAACACTTTGACACAATCGCTAGGCACCTTCAGTGGGACAAAATTGCCCGTTGGACACCTTTGATGGGAAACACAGCTCGCTGGCACACTTTTCGTAAGCAAAACAACCTTTTAGCTCACCTTTGGCGGATAAAAGAAATTGTTGGCATGGTCACTGGGCACCTTTAGTGGGAAAAACAGTTCATTGGGCAGCGTAGGTGGGAAATATAGCCCATCGGCACACCTTCGGTGGGAAAAACACCACTTTCTATACATGGCCATAAGGCACAACTTCTAAAGGCAAGACAGCTCGTTGGCACACCTTCGATATGAAAAATAGCCCGTTGGCACAACTTCGGTGGGAAAACACCACGTTGGCATGGTCACAATGTACCCTCAGTAGGCAAAATAACCTGTTGGCACAGTCGTTAGATCCCTTTGGTGGGCAAAATAGCCTTTTAGCACATTCGCAAGGCACCTTCAGTGGGAAACATAGCCCATTGGCCACCTTCGATAGGAGAAACAACATATTGGCATGATAGCTAGGTGCCTTCGATGGGAAAATAGCCCGTTGGCACGTTTGCTAGGTACCTTTAGTGGCAAAAATATCCCATTAGTACTCCTTCGATAGGAAAAACACCACGTTGGCATGGTCACAATGCACAACTTCGATGGGCAACACAGCCCACTGGTATAGTCGCTAGGCATCTTTAGTACGCAAAACAGTCAGTTGGACACCTTCGGTGGGAAAAATAGCCCTTTGGCACACCTTTGGTAGACAAAACAGCTCGTTGGCACATCCTTGTTAGGCAAAACAACCCATTGGCACGGTCACTAAGCACCTTCAGTGGGAAAAACAGGCCGTAGGGCAACATCAGTAGGATACATAGCTAGTTGGAACACGTTCGGTGGGAAAAATAGCACGATGGAATGGTCTCTAGGTTCCTTCAATGGGAAAAATAGCCCATTCTCATATTCGCTAGGCACCTTTGGTGGGGAAAAACATTAGTTGCATAGTTGTTAGATACTGTCGATGGGTAAAATAGCCCATTGGCAAGTTCGCTAGGCACCTTTGGTGGGCAAAACAACCAATTGGCACACTCGCTAGGCACCTTTGGTGGGAAAAGTAGCCAATTGGCATATCTTTAGTAGGCAAAACATCCAATTGGCACATTTGCTAGGCACCTTCAGTGGGAAAAATAGTTCGTTGGGCACCTTTGGTGGGAAAAGCAACCCGTTGGCACACCTTTAGTAGGAAAAATAGACCGATGGCACGGTCAATCAACAACTTCGATGGGCAAAACAACCCATTGGCATGCTCGGTAGGCAAAGCAGCCCATTGGCAGACCTTCGATGGGCAACACATCCCGTTGGCACTATCGTTAGGCATGTTCAGTGGGCAAAACAGCCAATTGGGCACCTTTGATAGGAAAAACAGCCCATCGACAAACCTTTGGTAGGCAAAACAACTCGTTTGCCCACCTATTATAGGTAAAACAACCTTTTGGCACTATCACCAGGCACCTTAAGTTGGAAAAAACTACCCGTTGGGCATCTTCGATAGGAAACACAACCATTTGGAACACTTTTCATAAGCAAAACAGCCCTTTGGCACACCTTTGGTGGACACAAGAAACCGTTGGCATAGTCACTAGGCATCTTTAGTTGGAAAAAAAGCATGTTGGCGAACATCGGTGGGAAACATAGCCCATTGGCACATCTTCGGTGGGAAAAATGCCACATTAGCATGGTCACAAGGCACAACTTCAGAGGGCAACGTAGCCTATTGCCACTATTGCTTTGCATCTTTGTTGGGAAAAACAGTCCGTTGGCACATCTTTGGTGGGAAAATACCATGTTGGCATGGACGCAACGCACCTTTGGTAGGCAAAATGGCTTGTTGGCATAGTGGCTAGACCCCTTCGGTGGGCAAAATAGAATGTTGGCACATTCGCTTGCCACCTTTGGCAGAAAAAACAACCCGTTGGCACACCTTCGATTGGAAAAACACCCCGTTGACATGGCCACAAGGCACAACTTCGATGGGCAACACAGTCTGTTGACACAGTCACTAAACATATTTGGTGGGTAAAACAGTCAGTTGGGCACCTTTGGTGGGAAAAACATCCCATTGGCATGATCGCTAGGAACCCTTAGTAGGAAAACTGGTCATTAGCACAACTTCGATCAAAATAATAGCATGTTGGCACAGTTTTTAGGAAACTTTGGTAGGAAAAATCACCTATTGGCATACCTTTTGATGGACAAAACAGCATGTTGGCATGATCGTAAGGCACCTCAGGTGGGCAAAATAACTCGTTGGCACATTTACTAGGCACTTTCAATGGGAAAAACAACCCATTGGCACACCATCGGTGGGTAACACACATTAGCACAGTCGCTAGGCATCTTTAGTTGGAAAAACAGTCCCTTGGTGCGAACACTAGGCACCTTCGGTGGGATAAACAGTTAGTTGGCAAGGTCGTTAGGCTCCTTCAGCGGGATAAACAGTTTATTGGGCACCTTTTTGGGGTAAAACAACTCGTTGGCGGTTGCTAGGGAAAATAGCTCATTGGCATGATTTCTAGGCATCTTTGATGGGAAAAAATTTTCCGTTGGGCATCTTTGGTGGGAAACACAGGTCGTTAGCACACCTTCAGTGGACAAAATAACCTATTGGAATAGTCTCTAGGCACCTTTAGTAGGAAACACAGCCTGTTGCCACAACTTCGGCGGACAAAATAGCCTGTTGGCACGATCACTAGGCACCTTCAGTAGGAAAAACAACTCATTGGCACCTTTGGTAGGAACCTTCGGTAGGAAAAACATCCCATTGGCACACCTTTGGTGGGCAACACAACCCATTGGCATGGTTGCTAGACATCTTTAGTGGGAAAAACGTTCTGTTGGGCACCTTCGATAGGAAAAACAGCCTGTTGGCACACCTTAGGTGGGCAAAACATTCCATTGGCACGTTCGCTAAGCAGCTTCGGTGGGAAAAATTGTCTGTTGCGCCCCTTCGATAGGAAAAATAACTCGTTGGTACACCTTCAGTTGGCAAAACAGCACACTGGCACGATCAATAGGCACCTTTGGTGGGCAAAACAGCCTGTTGCCACAATCACTATGCACCATCGGTGGGAAAAGCAACCCATTGGCACACCATGGATGGGCAACATAGCCCATTGGCATGGTCGCTAGGCAACTTTGGTGGGCAAAATAGTCAATTGGGTGCTTTTGATAAGAAAAGCAACCCATCAGAAAACCTTCTAAACATGATTTGAATGTATTTTGGTATTGCTAGATAAATTATTTTTGATTGAGGATAACTATCATGTCAAGTTAGGAAGATTTAATTCATGGATTGATGGAATTAAAGTGTGGATGTTGTAAGGTGCTTAATGGTATTTTTGGAAGATGACTTAAAGTCAAAAGAACCTAAGTTATAAGGAAGGGTAAAGTGGACTTTAGTATTCATTAAGGGTAAAAAGGGTGAAAGTAAAATGTTGTCTTGGGATGTGAAAGACCAAAAAGGTGATTGGAGTGAAAAAGAAGAGGACAAATCGCGAAAGAGAGAGAGAAAGGAGAGGGTTTCGGTGGTTGATAGGAAAGGAATGAAGCTAAGCTAGGGTTTGATTTTCTTAGTCTTGAAGAGTGATTTTGAGGTTACTAACTAAGAGAAAATGAAAGAGGAAGGGAAGAGCTTTCTTTAGAGCCAAGGATCTCATTAGTTGGTGAAGATCCAAGGTAAGTTGATTTCTA
>JAOTJB010322892.1:0-14204 GCA_027123815.1 Erythroxylum minutifolium | reverse complement strand
AACCTTATCATATGAAGTAGTCTCAGTTAATAGATCACAAAATTAACATTGCTAGAATGTTGGAACATTCAAATAAGAAGTCTTCTATTGACTTTTAGAATAAACTATAACATTAATTCATTGTAAAATTTTGACGTGGTGACTAGTTTCCAATGGAGAAAATGAGCTCCGTTCTCTCTAGTGAAAAACAAATCGACGCACAACAAATCTCCTCATCAAACACCAGTCACCTCTTGCTTCCATAGCCGATCTTCTTCTTCAAAGTTTTAAGTATGATCCGAATTACCTCTCTTATCTTATTTTCTGCTAGGAAGCTACAACATAAATGTTTGATGGTATATACTATGCGTTGTGTAAAGCTTCCTAAAGATGAAAATGGAGGCAGTGATGGTCCGCACATGATTAGGGAAATCAATTGTTTTCGAATAATTATCGATTCCAAAAACTATGTCTATTCAGTCTGGTATGCATATGTTCGAATTTGGGTTCCTTTTATCCTTTGACTTAATTAGTTATTAAAGTCCTATACTATTTGTTTCTTATGTGAAATGCATCGTATGTGTGGTTCATCTAATTCAGTGATCCATATTGCTAATAAGAAGTTGTTGGAAAAGGGTGTCAAAAAACCAACACCTAAGGGAAGATCTTTTAATAAAGCAAACACAAGCAAGAGGGGGTGAATTGTATGTGACAAAAAAATTTCGTACAAGTCCTTTCAATTCGTATAATAAACAAATCCTACTTAATGAATAAAAATAGTAGGAGTCTGTTAGAAAATAAAGCCTTTTAAATGACAGGAGCCTTTTTAGGCGATAGGAGCCTTTTGTGAGATAGAACCCTGCTTAAACAAAAGGAGCCTACTGAATGATAAATCCTGTTAAAAAAATTTAAAAGCAAAAGGTGCCTGTTAAAACTGAAAGGAACTTCTTGCAAGTTGAAAACAAAAGGAGTCTTTTATAAAAGTGAAGGAGTCTCTTGCTAAAAAAAACACACGTACAATATAATACAGAAATTTAAAAGTTAAAGAGATAGAGAAGAAGGACACAGTCAATTTATATTAGTTTGGCTTACAACCCAAGCCTACGTCTAGTCCCTAAATATCCAACTTAAGTGTTTCACTAAAGAATCCAAGTATTAAATTTGATGAGCCTCTCCAAGCTCACAAGTACATATTTTTCAAGGTTCTCGAACTTTTCACACTTGAAGTGTATAATAAGCTTCTAAATGCTCACAGAAAAATAAAATGTAAAATCAAAAGTAAGATCTCAAGTAACAATTTCTCTTTTGATAGAGTGATTTCACTTTCTGAGACGTAATAAGAATGATATGACTCTCAAGAAGATAGATGTTGCTAAAATGTTTCAAAATTCTGTGTATGCTCGTTGCTTCACAAGTGTTGTTGCTCTTCTTTAAATAGTTAACTTCTTCAACAAGCAGTTGCTTCATCTTAATTTTGAGTTGACTTTGAATTTTCAATATCATCTCTGCTGGAATAAAAATTTCCGGAGTTAATTGTTTGAAAAGGTAAGATCCTTCTGGATGTTAATAAGAAAAGTTTACTAAGAAGGTTCCTGCCAGAAAGGAAGTAATTTTCCTATGCTTTTATTTCCTTTTAAAAAGAAATATCGTTATCTATAAAAGGAAATAAATCCAATTTGAATTTTGAAATATTATATCGTTATCATCAAAATCGTTAAATATAAACCTTGAGCTAACATCTTTGACTATTTCAATTGATCATTTGAATGTACAAGGAGCATTCTTGGGAATCCAGACATAGGAAACACCTTTACCTTCTCAACCGAGTCTCATGTCATTTGGAATCTAGAAAAATAATTATTTCTTTTCCTTTTTGATGGAATAGGCATGAAAATTTATTTATTGATTTGTCTATAATAATTGTTAAACTTCTAATTAAAATCTTATATTACTTACCATATATCATTATATTATATTGCTTACCATATTTCAATATTTATATGTTTTGTTATTTTATTGTTAATAAATATTAATGATTAAAAATAGTAGTCAACTTAAATTTATGATATTTTGATCTTATTAACATTAAAATTTTAGCTTTTCAAATTTTCACTTTTATATTTATATTTATACTTCCAAACTTATTACGTAATTTTATGACTTGATTAAATTGTTATAAATTTTACTCCATAACATGATAGAGTTTTAATCTTGGAATACATGTAGTAGCTTTCTTCAAATTATAACGGTAGCTTTTATGGGAACAAATTAACATTTGGACCACTTAACACTATATTTTTAATTATAGAATTCATATAATATAATTCAACAAGTAAATACATTTAAAATAAAGACCTAATGATCCATATAGTAGTTCAATTTTATATAAACTAACATATATTTTTTAGTTATGTTATTTTATACAATGAATTAGACAAAAAGAATAATTAATAATAAAAGATCTGTGATAATTTTATCAAACACTAAAAGCTATATGATAAGTTGAATGATATAAGAAGGTAAATGAAAAAAATATAAAAAATCGTATAAATGTCAATTATAATTAACCTTAGAATTATTAAGTACACTTAGCATTAGAAAATTCTCTTTTAAACATTATTAATTTTAAGAATACTATCCTACACAAAAATTCCTCATAATTCTCCTAAGAAATCCATCATATTTGATATTTTAGGATATTATTAAACGTGGCTCTTTTAATATTCTATGTCAAATTTGTTGTTTCAACTTTTGGCGATGATTTAAAAAATTTGTCGCCAAAAGTCAAGCTTTTTGCAAAGATTCATAAATTTGGCAAAAAAAATGTTAAACCGTGTCAAAAGGTCGAACCTTTTGCGATGATTCCAATAATTCATCCCCAAAGACATACATTTAGCAATCCAATTTTGATGTATTTTCTTATAATTTTCTAATAATTAAATTTTATTGTTTACTAGGAGTCTTAATAGCACAAGTAGTTCAATTGATCTAATTTTTATTGATAATACTGATCTTTTGGCAGCTTGGGATTATGAGAAACTAGATTTGATAAATGTGAATCACTTGGAAAATAATCTTGGTAGGGAAAGCATTGACATGTCATTTGACGCATTGAATTTGAATAATGATGATGATGAGACTGATCTCATTGAAGAGGATTTTGTACTAAATGATAACTGAGGTCAGTGTAATTATAGTGAATATACTCCTGTAGATGATTGAATGAATTTCACGTTTTTTTTTCTCTTCTTTTAGTTTTACTTATATTTGATGTATTTGTTAAATTCTATATATGTAATGTAATTGTAAATGTTTTTGTTATAGGTTTCACTTCTACTTAGTTCCTCATCACAAACTTTTGTCGTAAACTATAATAGTTTGAGAATTGAGGGATATTTATTATTCTTTTTATTGGATGTTTTAAGTAATTGTAATTTATTATATGATGAAATTATATTATTTTAAATACTTTGTATTGTTCTTAAATTTATATTTGTATGATGATAATTATCTTTTTTCATATTAATTGTGATTATTATTTATATGTCAAAATTTCTGAAAATATTGTTATTTCATATTAATTGTAGTTATTATTTATTATTATGATTTTTGAAAATAGGGTTGATGTAAACTTATAAATTATACAGTACAGCAATACAATAAGGCAATGGACTATTTTGAAATTGCTAAAAAAATTGAGGGATTATTTCATAACTTTTAAAAATTACCCGAAATGATACCTAATATTGACCGGTACTTATACAGTATCGTATTATAACCCAATTCGGTACCAAGTTTGGTACAATATTCGCAACATTGAGCACAAATCAGAAAATTAGAACTTGATCAAGCATCAGAAAAAGTTTGAACCTAAACATAAATTTTTGAGTTGGACTCAAACCCAACTCAGCTTGACCTAGTGCCATCTCTAAAGACATCACCATCTGCATAGAAGGGGCAAATGAAACACATGGACTTTACTTATGCTGTTTTTCCCCCATCATGCATTGATTTGACCAGACCACTGGCTTTGGTCGACTAGGTTACTTCACCGTATGAGCCAGTATAAAAGCGTCTCCTAAAATCTTAGGTAGCGAAAAGGATTCTAATTGCAAAACTCAGATTCACTGCCTTTGTGGGTATTTGAAAAGCATAATTTCTGCGTTCTCCATTGTCAGAATTATTAATGTCTTTCGTATCATCTTACATTGTCATTTCGATGCAACTTGGGAACAAAGCAAGGTATTTAAGATTTTGCAAAGACTAGGGATGGCAATTTGAGATTGTCCCAAGTTGAAATTGATTGAATGTTATACCAAATATAGGTTTGAGAAGGTTGATTTAAATGTTTCGAACTAATTTAGACAAAATAATATAGTAGATTATTGACAATTCTGACTCGGTAGAATTTGTATTGGAAAATTTTCAATTTCGGATAAGGTAGAATAATTAATATATAAAAAGGAATACAATTATTAAGAATCTAAATTATATATACTGAGATAATTTATATAAATCGCTTCTATAAAAGTATTTAATAGCACATGACACAAATTAACAAAAATTCAATATGATAAATTTATTATTTCATGTGCATATTTTAAATGTTATTTTTTAAATACTGTTTTTAAAATAAGATATTGTTGAAACTTAAATATGCTTAAACTTTAGTTTATTCACGTTTAATATAATAAAAAAATGAATATTAGTAATTTAAACTGTTTAATTTTGTCCTCTGGGTTACAAGTGGTAATCTAAGAAAATGAAAAAAACCAACAAATACAGGATTTGATGATGGAACCTTTTCCTTTTCTTTGTGTAAGGGTTACGAACCACTTCTTATTTTGGGATTTTACAAATTCCTTTCATTCTCTACGAGGGAGCATTTCAAATTTTATTTCAGAAAATTATACATTGTGGAGTTATGGCAACTAAACCTTACAAACCATCTGGTCTTCTCAGCTTTTCATATGATTTTCTTGAGACCTGCCAATAAATTTGACATCAGTAGGAAAGGAGATCGTCTCTACAAATAGGGCATGGGCATTATAATTTTATAAAGGAAAAACTATCCGTCCATGAGCTTTGGAATTTGAAGAACAATTTTAAGTGACATGATGGTCAGACATTTACATTAGATGACTGTTTTTTCAATACCTAGGCATCTTGTATACCTGAAATACGGCTGAAACGGCTCAAATATTCCTATTAAAACGACGCTGCTTTAATGGTACATTCATCCTAAAAACGCCAATGAACCTAAAAAAGATATAATAAAAGCCAGCAGAAATGACTTGTTTTTCTGAGACACAAACTCCATCTATATATGTTCTGACCTACTACTCGTACTAAATCTGGTTGCATTTTATTGTTTATTGTAAATATGGACCCTAATGAATCCACTATGAAAGTGGTTGTTAACTACGTGAACGCTCAAATTCTTTTATCGTTACTGCCCTGGATTTGCCCTGACACATTTTTTGTTTTGATCTTCGGCTCATAACCCAACACAACCTTTTTATTAGAAATTTCATCTAGACATGATGTTTATATCTAGTTTCTTAAATGCTGGAGTGATTTTATGTTAGGACAAGTTATTTAGGAAGTTCAAACTAGATATATCAAACTAACTCTAGTCTAATCTACTTCGAAGTTAATGATTCAAGTTTAATTAAATCAAATTCGATTTCAAGTACTCAAAACTTATCCAGACAACAACAACTACGTCAACAAAATCTAAAATCTAAGAACAAACTATCTATTAAGCAGATTCAAGTTTAGACTCTAGATTAGTTGTTTCTTGTTAATAAAGATCGTGAACATATCATAACCATGATTGGATTTACCTGGTTGTAGGATGGTGAATACTGAGTGACACTCGTAGCACCCGAAATTGGGGACTCCACAACTACTCCAGGTGAACCAGACAGAGTTCGCCTGCTAAATGGTGAGTGCAGTATCGGGCTAGTATGGTAAGACACTATTGGACTCTGCTGATTTGAAGAAGAAGAAAGTGGAGAAGCTTGAGGAGTTTGCTGACTTAGACAAAAAGCATCAAATGCTGATGCTTGTCTGGGGGACCTTAATGGCGACATTTGTGAAGGTAATATATTGATTTTTATCCTATAGAGAGAAAAAGACAAGGTGGTTTAGTGATTTTAAGGCACTAATAATCGTGTAAAATTGTGGCTTGTAAGAAAAAGAGCTGAGGATTACTTCTTGTGAACGTCAACGTACTCGTCCGTCTCATCAAATATTTCTTCCTGCAACCAAGATATAGGAAAAAAGAAAAAAAAAGTACATTTTAATAAAGGTTTAAGAATTGCCCGTTACATTATAGATGCAATTAGTGATGGCAAATATGGTTCGGCTCCATCACACAATAAGTTAACATTTTAAATTTAGATGATCGAGCTTGATACATGTTCGAAGGACCGAGTTCGTAATAAATTTGTCTCAATCAAATCGATCTTGATACATGTTCGAAGGACCAAGTTCGTAATAAATTTGTCTCAATCGAATCGATATAAAGTTAATAAATTAAATTCGACTTAATTAAATTTTAGATGAAAGTTGAACTTAAAAAGTTAACTTGAAGTTAGATATAACAATTTATCTTGGATATTATACTTAAAGTCTGATTACCTCTTATCTTACTAATTGACTTCATATCAAGTTCAGTCGCACCCATCACCCCTGCTTGAAATTTGGTCCGAATAACTCAACAACCTAAACTTCTCTTCTAAAACAATGGCCAAAAGAGTCATTTAGTCTCTAACGTTTATACTGAATTTTAAGTTGTACCTTAACATTTCAAAACGTTCAAAATGAATCATAATATTTATAAAATGTTCAATATAAATCCTAATATTTAGAAAATGTTCAAATAATTACCTCCGATTAGACAAAATTATGCGCTAAGTTTAAACTCTATTAGGGGCTGTTTTGAACATCTTACAAACGTTAAGATTTATTTAAACGTTTCATAAACATTAGAGTTTATTTTGAACGTATTAAAACGTTAAAGTATAACTCAGAATTTATTGTAAACATTGGGGGATAAATTGTTCTTTGTGCCAAACCACATTATTTTGGTGTTGTTTGAGCCACTTCGGACTAAATTTAGGCTACATGTTCTTGACTCAGATTGCATATAAAAAGACTTTAAATGATTAAATTTATTATCATCTCTTATTATAATAATTATAGATAACACAAATATAATTATAAAATACAATATACAATTGCAATAATTATAGGATAAAAATTGTGATTAAGATTCGATTTTCAAAATTTTTCATTTAAAATTAAATCTGAAATTAAAAGATAAAATTAAATTTAAATCTAATAAAAAATTAAATTTAAATCTGAGGAATACCAAATTTAACTGAAATTTCGAATTTAGATAGATAGCCCTAAACCTAATTATATTAGGATTCATTTGAATTAGAAAATTTTCTCATTAAAACTGAATCCAAAGTTAAAGGATAAAACTAAATTCAATTGTGTTTGAGTCTAATAAAAAAAACTTCGAATTTTAGCGGCCTTAAGCCTAACGGTCTTACGGTTCATAATATAAAACATGCATTTAAATTCCTCGTACCTGCAACAGTTCTTCTATGACATCCTCTAATGTTATGATACCAATGGGTTCATCTGAAACATATGGAGATTCCAAGTCGTCCTTTGGAAGACTTCTATCCTGAAACCCAGGCACTTGCAACTTCGGGTTCAAATAGCCTTCTATGTCTACAATTTTTGATATAGGAATTCGAGTTTCAGTCCCATTGGAGTTGACAGATCCTGAGCACAAAGAGATGTCCTATTAGAGTACTTTCAGAGCAGTAAATCATATCCCAGAAGCCAAATCATTTACCTTTCACGCTATCTTCTCTGTCTGATGCATTTGGAATATTTATGCCTGACCTTTTAGGTTTGGGTTTTGCTCTTTCTTCAGCTTCCTTAACACCATTCTCACACCTAACCACAACAGCCATGTGGCTGTTACCCTTCTGAAATTGGTTTAATATATCGTAAAGTGGCAAGCGATCATGAAAGCTGTCAAAAATCAGGAAAAACAAGTGTTCAGATAGGAAATTAATGGTAGAAAATGTTCTGAGAAGATGTTTATACCTAGGAATTCTCCTGATAGTTAAATCTCTTATAGGTACTTCATCTTCCGGGCGGAACTTGATCAAGTTCTTCACCTGTTCAAAAAAAGCATGTAATTTTACCTTGTCTTATTCAGCCTGGAGAAGCATGTGAAGAGGATAGATAAGTTTGTTTGAACCAAAATAGACGGACAAAGGTCGATTTGACTTGGATTCAGATCGAACACAGTTTTAGTAGAAAAAAATTTCAACCTGAGCTCGTCCTAAACTTGAACCTGAGCTGATTTTTACAGTTTATTCAGCACTTACCAAAATCAATCCTATGATGTTACTTGGACCTCCTGAGTATATGGGCACACGACTATGCCCTTTGCTGATTATCAATCCCATAGTTTTTCTGGAGAAACACAAGAAACCAGTTCATAGGTCATTAACACAAGTAATCATAGATGAAAATTACACAGATAGAGAGGAACATACTCATCAAGTTTAGAATTGATATCAAGTGAGAAAACACTGAACATGGGTGTCATAGCATCCTTAGCAGTCTTATGTGTCATATCCAAAGCTCCAGTGATGATGGTGGTTTCTTCATGTGTCAACTCTCCTCCTTTTCCTGCCTAAGAATAATCCAAATTTTGTTCTAAAGATCTCAATCATTGCCAACCAACAGAAGGAAAGTTTGAAACAGAAACAGTATTTCAGGTTTTCGTTAGGTCATGATAGTGTGACAAAAGAAACAGGTGACTGAATTATCATACCAACCTCATTTCCATGCAGATGAACTAAGGTTTTCAGTTCTGCTCGTCGTAAAGGTGCAGAGTGTTTCTTACCAAGGATCCAATCCAGCAACTATTATAGAGGAATCAACTAGTTAGAAGTACTTCCTTCTAAAATTATTAAACTTCATATGCGAAGTCTGAATTTACCTTACTGATTGGGTAAGCAACGGGAAAGAGGACAATAACAAGTAAACGGACTATACCAGACAGTTTAGCACCAACACTTAATCCATACCTTGAACATACAGCTTGTGGAATAATCTGAAAAGAAAGATTCATTTGCCTTTACTGTCTATCAGAAACATGCTAATTACAGTATATCTGAAGAAACCTGAAGCATCTGATATGTATCTTACCTCACCAAAAGTAAGAATGAGGGTGACTGATATGATTATAGCGGCCCAAGCTGGAACAAGAGAGTCAAGGAAGATTGGAAGAGCCTGAACACATAATTCACCACACAGTCTTGATGTCTGTGATGTACCTTAAAAGGGTTTGTTTCAGCAAAATAAGAGAATATGTTGTACCTCCATAGCTAAGGCATTTCCGATGAGGAGTGTGCACAGGAGCAAATGCTGATTCTTAACAATGGGAAGAATCTTCTCAGCGTTCTTTCGTTCTTGGGGCTCACCAGCCTTGATCAAAACCTCAAGGTCGACAAGACTGAGAGACATAAGACCTAACGTAAGACCAGACATAAGACCAGCAAAGGACACTAAAACTACACAGATGACTAGGTATGTCCAGAACATGGGCTCGCAACATGGCAAGTCATTTGCTGCCATATTTGTTGGATTAGCTCTAGAGAACCAAATACTTTGTTGATTTGTGGAAAAGTGGGATGAAAGAGCTGAGAGGATGGTTTATATATATATAATGGTTTAGATAAAACCAGGTCGAAAGCAACTTCTTTATTATTTAGAGCAAGGTTGTGTATTACCGAATTTTTCAAATTTTGCGTATTAGATCTCCCAAACCCACACTCAAAAATATTTCATAGACAAAAATAACAAAAAATAGAGAAATAATAACAACACAAGAAAATTTACGTGGAAACTCCCAAGCCGGAGAAAAACCACAGGCACCGAGAAGAAAATCCACTGTGTAAAAAGTATTATAATCACACAATTTTTCATCTCACCCAATATCCCAATACACCAATACACTCACAAAGAAATACCCAAAATAAATCCTCTAACTCTCACCTCAAAAAAGGAATTTAACTAATGTCAAATTTGTCATACAAATCTTTGATTTTGGATTGGTGCACTAACCAAGGAGGTAGCACCTTCTTTATATAGGTAAGAGTCTTGCCTCAATTGTTTTCCCTAACCAATATAGGACAAACAAAGGAGCCAAACTCAATAATCTCCACCTTGGCGACTTTAGTTGATCCCACAATCACACTCCACCTCAATAAAGATCTCTTGAAAATAACATAACTCTTGATAAAGATCTCTTGATATATAAATCTCTCTCATATGTTGAAATTATTATTCAAAATTGACGGATTTGGGTCTTAATTGTTTGCAGATGATTTCCAACACTTGGGAGATGATATTAAGTTAAAAAGATGCAAAAGAAACAAAGAAATTCGAAAATTCTAGATTGACAGCAAATCTAGTGACTAGACGTGGCCACATGCAAGTATGGGAACAGATTCTGCAGATTTTGTTTTCAAGTTCAAATTCAAAATTTTCACAAATCTTTAAAGATCAGATTGTTATCTTATCAATTGGATCTGTAACTTGAAGTGGAGATAGAGATTATCTGCTAAAGATCACAAGAAAGTAATAGAAGAAATTGGAAAAAGGAATAAAAAGAGAATCACGTGTACTGTTCATGCACACTGTTCACGCAGATAGGTTAAGAGCAGAGTTTTCATTTTTCTGCAGATTTTCTTCTTACTTTTCGACAGCCATAATTAGGCTTTTCATTTTCTGCAGTATTTCTCTAGGAGTTTTCGGATTTTCTAGAAAGATCTAGGATAGAGACAATGTGTTTTATTATTTCTTTGATTTTCACTTTCACTATGAGTAACTAAATCTCTTTTCTTGGTTGAGGGAAACCGTGTTATCATCTATTATGTGTGAAATGTTTCAATAAAGTTTGTTTTGTTGATGAACATTGAGTGTCTTCCGAATTACTTTTTCTAATTGAATTGATTGATTTCTAGGTGCGTAACTAGGAATTGATTCGTTTAATAGCTAGATTAATGAAATATGACATTCAGTTTTTTTAATCACAAGTAGCAATTAGGATTACCCTTTTTACATTAGAGTTGGAAATTCTAAGAAGATGTTCAGCTAGATTAATTGCATGTCGTACATGTGTTAGCTTGTTCATTGGTTTCTTAATTCTTAATGCTATTAATCAATTGAGCTTACGATCGTATCTTGGTTATTGATTGATAAGAATGATTGGAATACATGTTTCTATTCATTTACACTTAAGAGAAAACACCCCTCAATGAATGTTTATTGGTGAATTGAATTTTATATCAAGGATCCATTTTAGTGTGATAACATCACTGACCCGAAACCAAGATTTGTCTATTAAAATTTCAAATCTAATTACTTTTGTCAATTTTCGAATTTTATCATCTTTTTCTTAAATTGCTGTGAATTGAAAACCTACCCCCTTTTTTGTTACTTAATTTTAGTTTCAAACTCGTACAATCTTTGCCGTTAAAATTTCTCGTGGGAACGATACCCACTTTCCACTACTACATTAATTTGTATTGACGAAAGTTGGTTTCTTTTTAATTTGGTTGTAGGCGACAGCAATACCAAAATTTGGTGCTGTTGCTAGGAAATTTTTGATAGTTTATGTACGTTATGCGTTCGAATCAATTTGAAAATTTGCAGTACAATCCTAAAATTGAGAAAATAGCAAAGGCACTATGGAAATAGATGAAACAGTAGAAAAAAATGTAGAAGGTACAATTGGGGGAAAACGTTTCAGCTATGTTACAAAGGAAAAAGCTTCCACCCAAGTGTCAAGATCCAGGTATGTTCACTATCCTATGTCAAATTGGTGATTTGTGAATTGAAATAGCTATGTTAGATCTAGGTGCGTCCATTAATGTCATGCCATATGAAGTTTATAAATCCTTAAATATTGGACCTCTTAAAGAAACTAATGTAGTGATTCAATTAGCGGATCGCTTAAATGATTACCCGAAAGGTGTGTTAGAAGACATTTTGGTTCAAGTAGGAAATATGCTTTTTTAGTTAATTTTTATATTTTACAGATGGGCACCGACGATACATCTTCGTCCACTCTAATTTTATTTGGAAGGCCGTTCTTAAAAATAACTAGAAAAAAAATAGATGTTTATAATGGATCTTTAATAATGGAATTTGATGGTGAATTAATTAAGTTCAATATTTACAATACCATGAGAATTCTGGATGATGAATAACCTATTGTTTCTGTGGATTTTATTGACACGTGGGTGCAAGATAATTTGATTTGGGAGGACAAAGATGAGTTTGGCATGATCTTAGAAGAAGAAAACGCAACATGGTGGAAGGATGGCCAACAAACGTCATTGTCCAACAATCAAGTGGCGATGTCTGTGTGTGGGGAGACCACCGAACTGCTCCTTTAGTAGCTCACATTTGTGAAAATGTCCAGAAGTTTGGAAAAGTTACTGTCGTCATTAATTAACCCACTAACATTGGAGTTGAAGAGCTTGCCTAGTCATTTGAAGTACATCTTTTTAGGTGAGAAAGAAAAGATGAGAAAGATACATTACGTCTTATTATTTCTATTCAACTTTCGGATGTATAGGAAACCCAGCTGGTTAACGAAATAAAAGAGAATAAACAAGCTTTTGGTTGGACAGTGGTTGATTTGAAAGGTATTAGTCCTACTATTTGCATGCACCGAATTTTGATGGAAGATGAAGCGAAGGAAGTGAGGCAACCCTAACGTCGTCTAAATCCACCCATGATGGAAGTGGTAAAGAAAGAAATTTTGAAGCATTATTTATCTAATCTCGGATAGCAATTAGGTAAGTCCAGTCCAGGTAGTTCCGAAGAAAACTAGAGTGACTGTGATTGAAAATAGCGTTGGTGAGTTAATATCAACTCATGGTCAAAATGGTTGGAGGGTATGCATAGATTATAGAAAGCTTAATTCAGTTACTAGAAAAGATCATTTTCTGCTTCCATTTATTGATCAAATGCTTGAAAGACTTGCAAGTAAATCTCACTATTATTGTTTAGATGGCTATTCAAGATACCACCAGATTTTGGTAGCACCCAAGGATCAAAAGAAGACAACCTTTACATGTCCATTTGGCACCTTTACTTACGGAAGAATGCCATTTGGATTGTGTAACACAATCTTGACATTTCAACGGTGTATGGTAAGTATTTTCTCCAATCTTGTAGAAAATTGCATGGAAATTTTTATGGATAATTTCACAATCTATGGAGAGTCTTTTGAAACAAGCATTGTCAATCTTGAAAAAGTGTTTAAATGTTGCATTGAAACAAATTTGGTTTTAAATTATGAAAAATGTTATTTCATGGTTGATCAAGGCATAATTTTGGGTCACACTGTTTCTTTGAAAGGAATTAAGGTCGATAGGGCTAAGATAGATGTTATTCGATCTTAATCTTACCCCGCGATTGTACAGGAAATTCATTCTTTTCTTGGCCACATAGGATTCTATCGGTGATTAGATCATGCAGCTCTGAAATATTTGGTGAACAAGAACGAATCCAAGCCGAGATTGATTCAATGGATTTTACTACTTCAAGAATTTGATTTGGAAATTTGCTATAAGAAAGGAGCTAAAAATTTTGTGGCCGATCATGTAAGTAGGATCACTCTAAGTACCGCATTTGATATGCTTCACAAAAAATTTCCAGATGAAAATCTCTTCGTAATTTAACAGGTAATTCCATGGTACGTAGACATAGGAAACTATTTAGTGACTAAGTCTTTACCTAGTGACTTATCTAGAGCTGAAAGAGATAAAATTAGGTGAGAAGCTAAATATTACATTTGGGATGAACCTCATTTATGAAAATTTTGTTCTGATCATATTGTTAGGAGA
Organism: Erythroxylum minutifolium; assembly: GCA_027123815.1. Lineage (NCBI taxonomy): Eukaryota > Viridiplantae > Streptophyta > Magnoliopsida > Malpighiales > Erythroxylaceae > Erythroxylum > Erythroxylum minutifolium. Next base: position 261 of record JAOTJB010322892.1, on the reverse strand, counting down.
TGTGTCACAGATGATGAAATTCCCTCTATTTTACATTTTTTTTCATTCATCTATATGGGGGGACATTTTGGTCCCAAAAGGATTGCTCGAAAAATTCTTGAATGTGGACTGTTGTAACATCCTGTTACCTTTGGGAGGTTAGAATAGTAAATATGAGCAATTAATTAGAGCTTAGAAATACATTTTTTATGCTCATGCATTATATGATATGCTTATATTCATGAATATTGAATTTTTGCACATGAAAATAATTGTACATGC
>JAOTJB010322832.1:0-14207 GCA_027123815.1 Erythroxylum minutifolium | reverse complement strand
GGTTATCATTATGCGTACCTCTCTTATGGCCAAGACACACCTTATATAGGAACCAACAACTAGGTTTAAGTCTTTACATATGCATGGGAGTCTCTTGCCTGCGAATGGGTCAAGGAGAACGCGGAATGGTCCTGGGCTTAGAATGGCCAATAGGTATGAGACTGATCTTTGAAGATTGGATCGATCGGCCTGTGGGTCATTATGACTAGGCTCGGGCCCAGCACGACCGACCCGACCAAGTATAATGGAAAATAATAATTGTAGTGAAGGTTATTAATAAAAAGTAAAATTTTTACTGCAGAAACAGTTTCTTATCGTAACCCTCTTTTTGCTTATTGATTTTTACGGTGGTATTACACTTTTTAAAAACTATGATAAATAAATATTTATCCCTATCGTACCGTAAATCTAAACGCAGCGGATGCCATTTTAGATTAAACAATTGTGGTCGTTGGCCTCTTCCTAGCCATGTATCGATAACTTATTGAACATCTGATCAATTTTACTCTGTTTGTATCTACAACAATGTTATTTTAACTATTAAATATAAATTTAAAGTCCATCCAATTTTTTCTAATAATCAAAACAGTGTTATTTTAAACATTAAATATTGAACATAATTAGAAGGAGTAAAATTGGTAAAAAGTCCGACTCAACTTATTGACATTAGTGGTTAGGCTACGTGTTGGACAGTCATAATCACAACATTGCGTCCAAGGTCAACAATATCATGATCATTAAGTCTCACCTTTGCCATATCAATTGCCACCCCATCGCTCGTCCCTTCTTTGTCATGTCATTCCTAGGCCCCATCTTTGCCACATTAGCTGTCATCCCATATATGCCATATGCCATGTCAATTGCTCAACTTTAGCCACCACATATCACATCCGATTTTAGTTTATTTCTATAAAATAATAAAAAGAGTCATCAATATTAAATTTTCCTTATAAGTGTTGAAAGAATCTAAATAAAATGAGGTATGATTGCGAAAATGGCTAATAAGCATGACAACACCCTTTACATAACCATCGAATCTCAGAAGTGACCATGACAACTTTCCTGTATACATGGAGTTGGGACGAGATCTTTATTGAAGGATATAGCTAATAATTTATAGATGAATTCGTCTAATTTGATCATATTTTCAATCCTTAGAATTAGATTTGTAATACAAGGATCAAATCAATTACAGAATTGTTTGATATGATAACTAGTTTTGTTTAAATAATTAATTTCATACTTTTCCTTAACTTGAAGTTAATTGGATATGTTGTGATTCGATACTTCAAATAAGAGAAAAAGATAAAAGTTCTACAGAAGTTCTCATCAATTTCTTATATTTATTCAGTTTTATATAAAATATAAAAATTAAATAAACATTTAAAGATTTAGATGGTTATAATAACTTAAATCTTAATGTTATCATCTTTTTATAAAACAATTTTTACTTATATAAAATTTAATAATAGATTTTTTAACATTTTCTTACCATATAAATGTCTTTAGTGTTTTTATACATTCTTTGATATAATTATTGAATTATGATTATAAAGATTATTTTACAAATAAAATGTTTATAAATTTAATTGAATTTTGATTTTAATGTTGAATTCACACCTTTAACTTTTAACTATTCCAACATATTTGTTTTTATGCAAAGAAAATATTCACGAGACCTAATTTTTCAAACTTCTATTGTTGCATTCAATTTTAGACAATATCCTTAAACAATATAAAAATTACATCTTTGTCTTTGGGCTTTCAAATGGTATAAGATTGGCATATTCATCTATAAAAATGAAAATATATATAAGTCTATGTTTGTCTAAAATGAGTCTCTCTCAAATATATTCACACAAACATACATATACAGTAGCATTATATATGATTTGTTTTTTTTTTTGAAAGGTCATTATATATGATCTATTGCAATACTTACTCGACCATATGAACAAGAGTTGCAAGACAAAATGTTTATTGTATACAAATAAGACAAGCGTTGAATAATGAAGAAGAAAATAATGAAAAATTGCCACCAATCATAATCAAAGATATAAATCATTCACAATAACTCCTTTTCTTTAATTTTGTAGGTCCCCAATTTTTACTAGAATTGGCAATGAAAAATGACACACACTTATTTCAATTAAGTTTTAGTCATAAAAAATTTGAGTTAATCAAATTTTTAACCAGACGAATGATCCAAATCAATTTAATCAAAATGTCAAAATAATAATATTTTATCTTGAAATTCAAATATTTCAAGTAAAGTCTAAGCTAAATAGCTCGAACTTGACTAAGTCTTAGGCTAAGAAAAAATATTTCAATCCAGATCTGATTTATAATGTCGCCATTTTTATTTGGAATGCCATTTATATCTGTGTTAATATTTTTAATGAAAATTTTTATTTATTCATTATGGGTTTCCTACATATTTAGTCACTAAGTTTTTCCTTACACCACATTGACGATATGTTTTGTACTTTTGAAATATTGAAAATGGGTACACATTAAACCATTATTTTCTAAAACATGCAACATCATGCAAGGAAATATCACGTTTTCAAAATTGTGCAAAAGTTTTTAAATCTAAGAGAAAATATATGTAATTCCTTGTTTGATGTCATATGTTTTAGAAAACAATGGTTTGGTAAGATTTTAGGTCATTGAAAAAAAAAACTCTCTAGATTTCTCTGTACTAAAAAAAAATTCTTTGGATGTCTCTCTACTTGAAACCTCTTAGATTTCTTCAATTGAAGCTTTAAGGATTGACTTGTCCTTCTCCAAATGTCTCTTTATTCATCCTTCTTTAGTTCCCTACCCTCTTTTGTACCTTTCTTTAAACCACTTTTTGGTATTTTTTTTTCTTTGGCCTTTTGTTTCCTCTAATTTTATTTTCTTGGTTATTCCCTTAACACTTGTTTCTATATTAGTCTTTTTTGTTGTAGGTGTGTCTCGAGCTCTTTTATGAGATCCCAAATTATTTCCATAGAGCCCTCCAAGGCCCAATTTTCCTACAATCATCTTACTATGCCTAGAGTGACTATTCCACCTTCTTTAACTTCCATTTCAAGAATTATTTTCTAAATTTTTCTTAGTCTAGTTTGTCTTATTGATATTTTTGACATAATGTCAAATTCCTTGTTATTCCATAACCAAAATGAGTTTCTTAGCTTAATTAGTTTTCCTTCTCTCTACCATACTCTAAAACTTCCCTTTCTTTTAATTAATTTTGAGCTTTCCCTACATTACTTCTTAGCCTTAAGCCTTCTATTTTTGCTTCCATTAACCAGACTCAACAACTTCCTCTTAATCTTTTCCTCCTTATTCTTAAATTGTTCCTTTGGCCCCAAACCCAAAATCCAAAACCACCAAGTTAATTCTTCACCCTTAAACAAAGTTCGGTAATTCCCTCCAAGTTTTGGTGATGGTATCTCCATTATTGCACCACTATTAGGGGTTCTTAGAGTTGTTACAAATAAATGGGCATTATCATTGGTTGACTTCTTCTTAGACAAGCGTGTAACTTACCCTCTAAGGAACTCTTTAACTATAAATCACTAGAAAAGAATGGGATTGGTGATGTATTGAAAAATGAAAAGGAGTTATTTCTATTTAAATTTGATTGAAAAAAATACACAAAGAATCTTTGAGTTGGTCCATGACATATCAATAATAAGTTATCTTGCTTTAATACTGAAAACCATGGTGGGAAAACAACTCGTTGGTAATACTTTCGTGGGAAAAACAACCCATTGACATGATCACTAGGCACTTTCTGTGCGCAAAATAACCATTTTCACCTTCGCTAGGCACCTTCGATGGGGAAAACAACACGGTGGCACGATCATTAGGTACCTTTAGTAAGCAAAATAGCTTATTGGAAAAATAACCCGTTGGCACGGTTGCTAGGAACCTTCAATGGCCAAAACGGCCTATTGGCACACCTTCTATAAGAAGAACAGCCAGTTGGCACACCTTCAGTAGGTAAAATAGCCCATTGGTAGGGTCGCTAGGCACCTTTGATGGGAAAAAAAACTTGCTGGCACGGTCTTTAGTTTCCTTTGATAGGAAAAATAGCCCGTTCGCACACCTTGTGTGGGCAAAATAGCCTATTGGTAGGGTCGCTAGGCACCTTCGGTGGGAAAACAGCCCGTTAGGCATCTTTAGAGGGAAAACAGCTTGTTGACATACCTTTTGCAGACAAAACAACGTTGGCCCGTTTGCTTGGCACCTTCAATGGAAAAAATAGCCCGTTGGGCACTTTCGGTAGGTAAAACAACTCGTTGGTAGACCTTTGGTGGGAAAGCTACCCATTGGTAGTACTTCGGTAGGAAAAACAACCCATTGACCCAATTGCTAGGCACCTTTTATGCGTAAAATAATTCGTTGTCACCTTTGCTAAGCACCTTCGATGGGAAAAAACAACACGGTGGCACGATCGTTAGGTACCTTCATTAGGCAAAATAGTCCGTTGACACGGTCGCTAGGAACCTTAAGTGGCAAAAACATTCCATTGGGTACCATCGGTGGCAAAAATGGCTCCTCTGCACACATTCAGTAGGAAAAATAGCCCATTGGCACATATTTGGTGGGCAAAACAGCCCATTGGTAAGGTCGCTAGGCACCTTTAGTGGGAAAAACAACCCAGTGGCACGGTCGCTAGGCACTTTCAGTACGAAAATAGCCTGTTGGCTCACCTTCGATTGGAAAAATAACCCATTGACACACCTTTGGTGGGTTAAATAGCCTATCAACACAATCGTCAGGCACCTTCGGTGGGAAAAACAACCCATTGGCATGGCCACTATAGACCTTAGGTAGGAAAAACGATCCATTGGGCACCTTCGATGGGACAAATAGCCCGTTGGTACACCTTTGCTAGGTAAAACAGTCTATTGGCACACCTTTGGTGCATAAAACGGCCCATTGGTATGGTTACTAGGCACCTTCGATGGGAAAACAACACGTTGGGCACCTTTGGTGGGAAAAAAACCCGTTGACACACCTTTGGTGGGCAAAACAGTCGGTTGGCACGATCGCTAGGCACTTTCGGTGAGAAACATAGCTCATTTGTACACATTGGGTAGGCAAAATAGCCCGTTGGCACGATTGCTAGGCATAATTGGTGGGAAGAACAACCCATTAGTAGGGTCGTTAGGCACCTTTAGTGGGAAAACAGCTCATTGGCAAGGTTTCTAGGCACCTTCGACAGGCAAAATAGCCCACTGATAGACCTTCAGTGGGAAAACAACTTGTTGGTATACTTCAGTGTGAAAAACGACCCGTGGGCATGGTCGCTAGGCACCTTTTGAGCGAAAAATAACCCATTGGCACCTTTGCTAGGCACTTTCAATGTAAAAAACAACACAGTGGCATGGTCATTAGGTACCTTCAACAGGCAGAGTATCTCGTTGGCAAAATAGCCCGATGACACGATCGATAAAATAGCCAGTTGGCACGATCGCGAGGAACCTTAGGTAGGAAAAACATTCCGTTGGGCACCGTCGGTAGCAAAATAGCTCCTCTGCACATCTTAAGTAGGAAAAATAGCCCATTGGCACACATTTGGTGGGCAAAATAGCCCGTTAGGATAGTTGTGAGGCACCTTTGGTGGAAAAAATAGCCTGTTGACATGGTCGCTAGGCACCTTTAGTGGAAAAAATAACCTACTGGCACACCTCCAGTAGGTAAAATGCCTATTGGCATACCTTCGATAGGGAAAACAGCCCGTTGGCAAACCTTGGATGGGCAAACTGCCCTTTGGTAGGGTCACTAGGCACCTTCGATTGGAAAATAGCCCATTGGCATACCTTCAGCAGGCAAAACAGCCTGGTGGTAAGGTCGCTAGGCACCTTGGGTGGGAAAATAGCTCGTTGGGCATATTAGATGGGAAAAACAATCCGTTGGCAAAACTTCGATGGACAAAGCAGCCCTTTGGGCACTTTCAGTGTGAAAAACAACTTGTTGACACATTCGATGGGAAAAACAGCCCCTTGGCACACCTTCGGTGGGCAAAATAGCAATTTGGTATGGTCACTTGGCACCTTCGGTGGGAAAAACAGCCCATTGGGCACCTTCGATGGGAAACACAACCCATTGTCACACCTTCAGTGGGCAAAATAGCTCGTTGGAACGGTCGCCAAGCACCTTTAGTGGGAAACAGCCTAGCAGCACACCTTCGATGGGCAAAACAGGTCAATGGTAGGGTCACTACGCACTTTATGTGGGAAAAACTACCTATTGGCTCACCTTTGGTTGATAAAACAGCCCGTTGGGCACTGTTTGTAGCAAAAACAACTTGCTAGCACATTCTCTAGGCAACTGCGTTGGGAAAAATAGCCTATTGGGTACTACGCACCTTTGGAGGGGCGAAAATGCCCGTTGGCACAACTTCGATGGATAAAACTGCTCGTTAGGACCGTTGGTGACAAAAACAAATTGCTGGCACATTCGTTAGGCATCTTTAGTAGGGGAAACTACCCCTTGGCACACCTTCGGTGGGAAAAACAATATGTTGACACATTTGCTAGGCACCTTCTGTGAGAAAAATAGCCCATTGGCACAAATTTAGTGGGCAAAACAGCCCATTGGTACGGTCGCCATACACCTTCAGTGGGAAAAACAACCTGTCAACCCGTTGGGAGGGTCATTATGCACCTTCAGTGGGGAAAATAGCTAGTTGGACACCTTTGGTACAAAAACTACCCATTAACATGGTCACTAGGCACCTTTGGTAGGCAAAGTAGCCTGTTGGCTGACATTCGATGAGCAAAGCAGCCCGTTGCCAGGGTTACTATGTACCTTCGCAGGGGAAAAGAGTCTATTGTCCACCTTTGGTGGGAAAAACAACTCGTTGGCACACCTTCAGTTGGCAAAATAGCCCTTTGACATACCTTTATTGTGAAAAACAACCTGTTGGCATAGTCGCTATACTTCGTTGGTGGGAAAAACAGTTCATTAGGCACCTTCGGTGGGAAAAATAGACCGTTGGTACACTTTCGGTAGGCAAAACAACTCATCTACATATTGGGCACCTTTAGTGGGAAAACCACACGTTGGGCACCTTCGGTGGGAAAAACAGCCCATTAGCACGGTCACTAGGCACCTTCTCTAGGAAACAAAGCTCGTTGGTACACATTCGGTGGGCAAAATAGCCCGTTGGCACGGTCATTAGACACCTTCGGTAGGATAAATTGCCAATTAGAAGGGTCGCTAGGCACCTTCATTGGGAAAATAGCTTGTTGGCAGGGTTTCTAGGCACCTTCAGTGGGCAAAACAGCCTGTTAGCTTCTGTGGGAAAAATAGCCCGTTGGCACAACTTCAATGGGAAAAACACCATATTCTTTTGATGGGAAAACAACCCGTTGGTACAGTCATTAGCCACCTTTGGTGGGTAAAACTATCCTTGGGTACTTTTGGTAGGAAAAACAATTCGTTGATGCATCGTTAATAGGCAAAACAATCTGTTGGAACACTTTCGATGGGAAAACAGCCCACTAGCACGATCTCTAGACACCTTCAGTTGGGAAACAACCCAACGGCACACCTTCGGTGGGAAAACAGTGCATTGGCACGATCATTAGGCACCTTCGGTAGGAAAAACAACGTATTGGGAACTTTTAGTAGGCAAAACAACCTGTTGGCATACCGTATATCGGTAACACAGCCTGTTGGCACAGTCGTTAGGCACCTTCGGTCAAAAAATAGCCTGTTGTCACACCTTTGATAGGCAAAATAGCTCATTGCCACACCTTTGATGGGTAAAACTGCCCGTTTGCAGGGTTGCTAGGCACCTTCGACAGGGAAAATAGTTTGTTGGCAAACCTTCAGCTGACAAAACAGCCTGATGGTAGGTCGTTAGATAGTTTTGATGGGAAAAATAGCCTGTTGACGCACCTTTGGTGGACAAAGCAGCCCGTTAGGCACCTTTGGTGTGAAAAATAGCCTGTTGGCACGTTCTCTTGGCACCTTCACTGGACAAAACAGCCCGTTGGGCACCTTCGATGGGCAAAACAACCAGTTGGTAGACCTTCAGGGGGAAAAAAACACGTTGGCAAAATATTTCGTTGAGCACCATCAGTGGCAAAAATAGCTCCTTGACACACCTTCAGTATGCAAAACAACCCATTGGCACACTTTTTGTGGGCAAAAGAGCCCATTGGCACCGTTTTTAGGCACCTTCTGGGCGAAAAATAGCCCATTCTCATAGTCACTAGGAACAATTGATGGGAAAAATACCCTATTAGCACACGTTCGTTAGACAAAACATCTTGTTAGCACACATTTGGTAAGCAAAACAACTCGTTTGCATGGTCATTAGGCACCTTTAGTGGGAAAACAGGACGTTGGGTAATTTTTGGTAGGCAAAATAGCCCATTGGCACACAATCGATGAGCAAAACAACCCGTTGGCATGGTCGTTAGGCATCTTATGTGGGAAAAACAGTCCGTTGGCCGCCTTCGATGGGACAGACAACCCATTGGCACAGTAGGCAAAATAGCCTGTTGGCACACATTTGATCAACAAAATAGCTAATGGCAGGATCACTAGGCACCTTCAGTGGGGAAAACAGCCAGTTGGCACATCTTCGGCGGGTAAAATAGCCCGATGGTAAGGTCGCTAGGCACCTTTTATGGGAAAATAGCCCGTTGGGCACAATCAGTAGGAACAACAATCAGTTGGAAAAACTTTGGTCGACAAAATAGCTCCTTGGGCACCTTTGGTAGGAAAAATAGCATGTTGGCACATTTGCTAGGCACCTTTGGTGGGAAAAATAGCCCCTTGGCATAACTTCAGTGGGATAAACAGCACATTGGCACGGTCGCTAGGCACCTTTGGTAGGAAAAACAACCTGTTGGGGGCCTTCAATAGGAAACACAACCCATTGGGACACCGTCAATGAGCAAAACAATCAGTTGTCACGGTCACTAGGTACCTTTGGTGGGAAAAATAGCCCTTTGCCACACCTTCGGTGGGCAAAACAGTATGTTGGCAGGGTTGCTATGCACCTTCGGCGAGAAAAAAACCCGTTGGATATCTTTGGTGGAAAAAACAGCTTGTTGGCATGTTTGCTAGGTACCTTCGGCAGGAAAAACAACCCTTTGGCACAACTTTGATGGGCTAAACAGCCCTTTGACACGGTCATTAGGCATCTTCAGTGGAGAAAACAGCCAATTGGCACACCTTTGATGGGTAAAACAACATCACGGTCACTAGGCACTTTCGGTGGGAAAAATGGCCCATTGGCATATGTTTAGTGGGGAAAACAACACGTTGGCACGATCACTAGGCACCTTCGCTGGGCAAAATAGACTTTTGGCACACATATGGTGACTTAAACAACTCATTGGCACGGTCGCTAGGCACATTCGGTGGGAGACTAACCTATTGGCACACCTTTGGTAGGCAAAACAGTACATTGGTGTACCTTCGATGGACCAAGGAGCTCGTTGGAGGGGTTGCTAGGGACCTTCGGTGGGCGAAACAACCTATTGACATGGTCGTTAGGCATATTTGGTGGGAAAAACATCTCGTTGGCACAATCGTTAGGCACCTTCAGTGGGAAAAATAGACCGTTGTACATCTTCAATTTGCAAAACAGCCCGTTGACATACCTCTGGTGGGTAATACAGTAATACAGTCCATTGGGGTGGGCAAATGATCCGTTGGCCACTTTCGGTGCAAAAAATAGCCCATTGGCATGCCTTTAGTAGAAAAAATAGCCCATTAGCGCACCTTTGATTGGTCAAGGATCTTATCGGTGGGGTCACTAGGCATTTTCAGTGGGAAAAAACTCATTGGCACACCTTCGATAGGCAAAATAGCCCGTTGGTAGGGTCACTAGGCACCTTCGATGGGAAAACAACCTGTTGGGCACATTTGGCAGGAAAAACAACCGTTGGCACAATTTTAGTGGACAAAATAGCCTAACAACTTGTTGACATGTTTGCTAAGCACCTTAAGTGGAAAAATAGCTCATTGGCAAGGCTTCTAGGCACCTTCATTGGGCAAAATAGCTTATTGGCACACCTTCGGTGGGCAAAACGGCCCGTTAGCACGTTCGAAGGGCAAAATAGCCTGTTGGCATGGTCGTTAGACACCTTAGAGAAAATTAGCCCATTGGGCACCTTCATTGTGCTAAACAACCCATTAGCACACATTAAGTGGGCAAAACAGCCCATTGGCATGGTCGTTAGGCACCTTCGATGGGCAAAATAGCCTAGTGGCATAGTTGCTAGACACCTTGGGGGAAAAACAGCCCATTGGCACACCTTAAGCGGGCAAAATGACTAGTTGTCACACCTTTGATGGGAAAAACAACCTGTTGGCACACCTTTGGTGGACAAAACAACCCGTTGGAAACCTTCAGTACGAAAAACAGCCTTTTGGCACATTCACTAGGCACCTTCGGTGGGAAAAATAGCCTGTTGGAATAATTTTGGTATGCAAAACAACCCGTTGGCACTCCTTTGGTGGGAAAAACAACCTATTGCCACACCTTCGATGGGAAAATAACATGTTGGCACGGTCACTAGGTACATTCGATAGGAAAAAAAGTCCAGCACCTTCAGTGCAAAATACAGCCTATTGGCACACCTTCGGTGGGAAAAATAGCCCGTTGGCGCAAGTTTGGTAGGAAAAATAACCCGTTGGCACACCTTTGGTAGGCAAAACAACCTGTTGGCAAAGATTCAATTGGCTAAACAACCCCTTGGCATGGTTGCTAGGCACCTTTGGTGGGCAAAATAACCTGTTGGCACAGTCGTTAGGCACCTTAGATGGAAAAAACAACCCAATGGGCACTTTTAGTGGAAAAAATAGCCCGTTGGCACACCTCCAATAGGCAAAACAACCCATTGGTACGATCACTAGGCACTTTTTATTGGAAAAATAGCCCGTTGGCACATCTTGGGTAGGAAAACATGTTGAGATAGTCTCTAGGCACCTTTGATAGGAAAAATAGACCATTGGCAGACATTTGGTGAGCAAAACAACCCGTTGACATTCACCTTAGGCACCTTTGGTGGGAAAAATGGTCTGTTGGCCCCGTTCGGTGGAAAAAATAACTCGTTGGCATACCTTTGATAAGCAAAACAGCCCGTTGACCTTCGGTGGGCCAAGGAGCCCATTGGTGGGATCCCTAGGCACCTTCAGTGGGTAGAACAACCTGTTGGCACGGTCACCAGGTAGCTTCGGTGGGAAAAACAGCTCATAGGCACGGTTGGTAGGCACCTTTGGTGTGAAAAACAGCCCGTTGCACACCTTCAGTGTACAAAACAGCCCGTTGGCACACCTTTGGTGGGTAAAATAGCCCCTTGGCACACATCTGGCGAGTAATACAGCAAGATTGTAAGGTCTTTACGCGCCTTTGGTGGGAAAATAGTCTGATGGCCACTTTTGATGGGAAAAATAGTCCATTGGCATGCCTTTGTTAGGCAAAATAGCCTGTTGGTGCCTCTTCGGTAGGTAAAGTAGCCTATTGGTAGGGTCGCTAGGCACCTTCGGTGGGAAAATAGCCTGTTGGACACATTTGGTCATGAAAACAGTCCGTTGGCATAACTTCAATGAACAAAATGGCCTATTGGGCACCTTCGATGGGGAAAACAACCCGTTGACAGGGTCGCTAGGCACCTTTGGTGGGCAAAATAGCCCATTGGTATGATCACTAGGCATCTTAGGTGGGAAAAATAGTTGGTTGGACACTTTTGGAGGAAAAACGGCCCATTAGCACACCTTTGGTAAGCAAAAAGCCCATGGGCATGGTCGTTAGGCACCGTAGGTGGGAAAATAGTTTGTTAGCACACCTTAAGTAGGCAAAACAACTCGTTGACACACCTTTGATGGGAAAATAGCCTATCTACACACCTTCGGTGAATAAAACAACCGATTGGGCATCTTCGGTGGGAAAAAAGACTTTATGCACATTCGCTAAGCACCTTCGGTGGGAAAAACAGCCTTTTGGCACAATTTTGGTATGCAAAACAACCTGTTGGCATACCATTGGTAGGCAAAACAACCCATTTGCACACCTTCAGTGGGAAAAATAGCTCGTTGGCACGGTCGCTAGGCTCCTTTGATGGGAAATAGCCCATTGACACATCTTGGATGGGAAAAAACAGCACGTTGGAACTGTCGTTAGGCACCTTTGGTGGGAAAAATAAACTTTTTTCATACATTTGGTGAGCAAAACAGCCTCTTAGCAAGGTTGCTGTTGGGAAAAACAATCTGTTGGACCCCTTCGGTGGGAAAATAGCCCGTTGGCACACCTTCGGTAGACAAAACAACTCGTTGACCTTCGGTGGGCTAAGGAGCCCGTTGGCAGGGTTACTAGGCACCTTCAGTGGATAAAACAACCTGTTGGCAAGGCTGTTAGATAGCTTCGGTGGGAAAATAGCTCGTTGGTACAGTTGCTAGGCACCTTCAGTAGGAAAAACAGCCCGTTGCATACCTTCAATGTGTAAAACAGCCCGTTGACACACCTTCGGTGTGCAAAATAGCCCGTTGGCACACCTCCGATGGGCCATACAGCTAGTTAGCATAGTCACTAGGCACCTTTGGTGGGAAAATAGTCTGATGGCCAATTTCGGTAGGTAAAATAGCATATTAGCATGCCTTCAATAGGCAAAACAGCCTGTTGGAGCACCCTTGATGGGATAAGTGGCTTGTTGTTGAGGTTACTAGGCACCTTCGATGGGAAAAACAACCCATTAGCACCACTTCGGTAGGCAAAATAGCCCGTTGGTAGGGTCACTAGGTACCTTCGATGGGAAAACAGCCTGTTGAACCCAGTCGATGGGGAAAATAGCCCTTTGGCATAACTTTAGTGGACAAAATAGCTTGATGGGCACCTTCGGTTGGAACATAGCCAATTGGTAGGTTCCCTAGGCACCTTCAGTGGTAAAACAGTTCTTTGGTAGGGCTTCTAGGGACCTTCATTGGCACATTCGGTGGGCAAAATAGCCCGTTGCCACAGTTGCTAGACACCTTCAGGAAAAATAATGCATTGGGCAGCTTCAGTGTACGAAATAGCCTATTAACACACCTTCGGTAGGCAAAACAGCTCATTTAAAATAGCCTATTGGCATGGTTGCTAGGCACCCTAGATCGGAAAAACAATATGATGGGCACTTTTGTTGGAAAAAACGGCTAGTTGGCACACCTCTAATGGGCAAAACAACTCGTTGGCACAGTCACTAGGCACTTTTGGTGAGAAAACAGCCTGTTGACACATCTTGGATGGAAAAGACAGCACATTGGCACAGTCACTAGCCATTTTCGGTGGGCAAAATAGACCATTGGCACATATTTGGTAAGCAAAACAGCTAATTGGCACTGTCGTTAGATACCTTTGGTAGGAAAAACAGTTTATTGGGCCCCTTCGGTGGGAAAAATAGCCCATTGGCATACCTTCAGTAGGCAAAACAACCTATTGGGCACCTTCGGTGGGAAAAACAACCATTTGGCATGTTCACTAAGCACCTTCAGTGGCCAAATAACTCTTTGGCAGGGTTTCTAGGCTCCTTCGTTGGGCAAAACAGGTATTGGCATACCTTCGGCTGGCAGAACAACCCATTGGGACATTCAGTGGGCAAAATAGCCCAGTGACACAGTCGCTAGACATCTGCAAGAAAAATAGCTCGTTGGGCACCATCAGTGTGTAAAACAACCTGTTGGCAAACCTTCAGTGGGCAAAACAGCCCATTGGTAGGGTAGTTAGGGACCTTAGATGGGATAAACAGTCTATTAGGCACTTTTGGTGGAAAAACGACCTATTGACACACCTTCCGTGGGCAAAACATCCCGTTGGAATGGTCGCTAGACACCTTTGGTGGAAAAAACAACCCATTTGGCACCTTCAGTGTGCAAAACAGCCCATTGGCACACCTTTTGTGGGTAAAACAGCCCATTGGCAGGTTGCTAGGCACCTTCAGTAGGCAAAATAGCTCATTGGCATGGTCGTTAGGCACCTTCGGTGGGCAAAACAATCCATTGGGCACTTTTAGAGAGAAAAACAGCCTATTGGCACACCTTTGTGTTAGTAGTGTGCCCTAGGCCAATAGTCATAGGTGACTTTTGTACTCACATTCTGACTTATTAATAATATATTATGAGATATTCTTTTAAATATGCATGTATATTATTTATGTAATGTGATTTACATTCCATGAATAGTATTAGGCTTATGTCATCAAGTATGTGAC
>JAOTJB010322819.1:0-14207 GCA_027123815.1 Erythroxylum minutifolium | reverse complement strand
GCTCCGTTATCTTGGGATATGTGTCGGAATGACCTACGGGCGTTCCGGTGCGTACCCTAGGGTAATGGGGTGTTACAGTAAAAGCTCCACTATCAATGAAAGTGAATTGGATCCTAAAATGTTGTCAAGTACAAGGTACAAAGAATTGTGTGCATTGAGCATGCGATTGGTTACAAGAGCAGTAGAGAGGAGAGATATTTGTAAAATTGTGAAAGAACAACTTCTCAACATGTTGAAGATGATTGATGAGATGTTGCAAGGTGAAGAATTAGTTGATGAAGAGAACCAAATACCACAAGATAAAGAGTTGACCCAATGCTTAAATCCTAAAATGAATCTCATCCATCAATGTGAGATTAATTTTGGTGAAAAGAATAGGATTAGAGGTGTCAAAATAAAGACAAAACGTACGTCAAGTAAAAGATTGAAGGATGGCTTAGAGAAAAGTTTAAGGAAAAGAAAGTCTGTTAAAAATGCAAGACTGACAACAATATGGCAAATTCAAGACCCATACCCTTTTCCAATACTTAGGTTTTATTTTTGCTGATTTTATGTTTAGAACCTTTTAGTTTATACTATTTATATTATGATAATTTCAAGTTTTTTTGTTTAAATACTCTATTCAGGATTTTGAAGAAAATTCCCAAAATACAAAATACATCTAGTATGTCCACCATACCATATCTGATATTACATCAAGTTTAGGTTAGCTTTCAGTAATTTAAAATGTCGCATGTGTTGTTTTACTTGTTTTAAACAAAATTTCCTTTTTTTGTTATGACATATAGCAAATGCAACCACTTAGTGTTTTTATGGATAACATAAATATGGTTTAATCATCATCATTCTATGTCTGGACCACATTCTCAGGTAGTATTTGTAATATTTTCTTTTTTTTAATCAGTTTGTAATTAGTTTGTAATATTCTAATGATTTGAATTTCCATTTTATGCCATTCATGCAGAAACAATTGAACAAACTTTTACTGCTAATATCCTACCTTCAACGTGTATGACTGATTTACTTATGGTACTCTTTTTTACATTTATTTCTTAATTTCAAGTATTGCATTTAATGTTAATGTTACATTTTATTAATAATTGTAATAATTAATTAAAAATGAAAAATTGATTTATAGGCATAATAAACATTTGGTTTTGACAATTTGGGAGTTGGTATCAAACCAAACACTTTGGGAGTTGTAAGAAATGTGGTTTTTCTCTTCCATGTCTTGGTGACATGTTTTGTATTTGTAAAAGAGGAACTCATCAATGAACAAGAAATTATTGGACGCCCCGTACGCTGATCTTGATTTTAAGAAAATGGTAAAGTACTTTAAAAAGTTCTGCCCCATATAGATATAAGTGATAATTACTAAGTTTAAATTCTTTATAATCTTCGCAGTCTAGTGATTCCTTCAATATGCTTGTTTGAGCTCTTTTGGTCGAGAAGAAGTTAGATGAAGTTGCAAAGGTAAGAGATTATGTACCGGTTATATTTTCTAACTTTATGAATTACATCAAATCAAGATAGGTAATTGAGAGTTTTGTATAATACCAAACCCATTATTGTTTGAAAATAGCTTTAAAACAATTTTGACAAAATAAGTTTTCCTTTTTTGAAAACAAAAAATCAAAATATCATTAGAAATTGACAAATTGTCTCATCCCCACTCCATAATAAAGATATTTGCATTGCATTACAGCTCCATAGTTCTTATATTTTAGTATGAACAAGTCTTACAACAAATTTTACTCGTGCTTATGCATTTTTTTGCTTGCAATAGTTGGTAGAATCGGTTCTAAGCAAGCTTGTTAAGGTGTTTGAAAATCAAATTGCAAGCAACTATGATATGGTATGCTAAAATTTAGCTTTTCTATTCAAAAGAGAATGAGCTTAACCAACATCTAAATTATTTTGTGTTAATGTTGTAATTTGCAGCTAAAGGCGACACCTAAAGACAACACAACTTCACAGGGCTATAAGTTTTCCTTCAAAACTTCTTTCATAAATAAAAAGGTATCTCTTAATCTACAACTATGAGTAGCATAATTGTATATCAAAAACTACAAATATGATAATATCACCTTAATTTGTATACATACTAATTTCTTCGGTTTTTGATTTATGAAGAGTGAAGAAATGGACAATAAAGTGATCAAGAAATATGAATCTTCTTGCAGAACAAGGGCTGAGGAACTAAAAAACCAAACCTTTAAACAACATATAATCTTTGATCAACAACAAAACGATATTCAAGTTTGTTAATTTCCTCTATTTCTTGTGTTTTTCTATCAGCAATGTGATTGTTTATTACAATTATCCTTCTTTTACAGTAATTAAAACATTGAATTCATGCAACAAAAGCTAATATGTAGTTTATGTAAATGAAATTTCATGAGGAATTTAACAATCTTTGTAAGTTTTTATGATAAAATTATTTATTTTTATCGCTCTGCACATCTCATTTTTCTTTTTTTTGGTGGATTTGATTATTTGAAATGGGAAATTAATAAAGTAATGTTAGATAAAGGATCCAGACTCTATTGAAATGGCTAAGGCTCCACACTATAAAAAATAACTTGATGAAGCAAGAGTCAGTATTTGACGCCATCTTAATTTTAACTCTTTCTTTAAAAGTTATTCTTTTGATGTAGATTCTTTTATAGATGAAGAGATGTTTGAAACAGTGTATAAAAATGTTTTGGAAGTTATAATGTTTAAGCAAATCGAGGAGTGCTCTTACTCAAGTGCTAAATGATTCTGATGCTTGTAGGATGCCTCCATTAGCTCCTTGATTAACTAGGCTTGCTGAAACTTGTCCTACTGCCCCTCTGAAGTCAGTTATAAAATCAAGGTTTATTGATTTGGGATTGTGTTGAAATCTTGAGTTTGAAGGTTAGAGGACTCTTATTTTGCATTGCAGAGAAGATAACACGACTAACTCTACGTTGAATTTGATACCATCTGTGTATTATTAGTAGTGCTTTAACATTTTTTCTTAGGTTATTTTATATGTAGAGATTATGTTTTATGATGTCTGACTAACCCCTTTTGGATCTCCTCCTCTCTGCAGTTTGAAATTTGGCATTGTCTTCAGCATCATTGGTTCCTTTAGTTCTAATCGGAGTTACAGGGACATCTGATCTACATTGTTGTTAATCTTTGCCGACTATTCTGTAGGATGTTTCAGACCTTCTAAAACAATTTTGGTGACTAGTGATTTAATATTATCTTCCTTCTGGTTTGCAAGTGTTGTATCAAGTATCTCCATATTTTCCCTTCCTGCATTGTGCAATAAATTTTGATCAGTGTGTTTATGACTATGTTCATCATTACCTTTGTTTAACATCTCATTAATTTGAACCTCAATGTTTTCAGGGTGGTGGAAGGCTTAGGGATTAATAGTGTGACAATACCATCCTGTATGATTACAGTTTCTGTAGTTGGGAATATAGGATTGTGTTTCCCCATAGTTTTTAGAGGTTGAACCTTGTCTGCTGCCCACATAAGCTTTTGATAGCTTCTAATTTTAAACGTTTTTTCAGTTGGTTTCTAGGTCTTACCTTAAGTTTTAGAGGGTGGCTTCCAGTGGTAAGAAATGGCTATGCTATCTTCCTATTAGTTGTCATCTTCCCCTAGTCTCATGATCGAGATTTCATCTGGGAGATCCTTGGAAAGTTCTACACTAATGTATACCCTTACGTAGCCTATTCATTTCTTCTTTGCAATGTGTTCATCCATGCACAACAGTCTTCCAATATAGCTAGCTAAGGAGCTTAGACCCTAGGTTATCCAATATTTAAGGGGAACATTTTGATATTTATCTAAAGTGGGATGATTTGGATTTTAATGGTTTCTAGTCTCAAACTCGACTGCCAAGTTTGTAGAAATGTTGATTGGTTACCAAGATGCCATGGTCCTTCTTCTAGGATTTTTTGAGCTTCAAAAATTGAAAAGAAGGTAAACAGAATCAGTTTTTCTTTAGAGAGCAAGACATCTGTCAGTCTTTTATGTTTCTAGATTTTATAGGCCCATCTTGGTACTATTGGAAAAGCTAGTCATTGGTCAAAGAAGAATCCAATTATTGTGGATTCCCAGTTGTGTGCTCCTTCCTTTTAGTACCTTAAGATCCATTTTTAGGGGTGGTGTATATGCCAAGTTCAAGGGGATCAATGCATGTGATTGGATTTATTAATTTTTATAAATTATGTCTTTATTATTATCTTGCAATGGGTGGCTTAGTTATAGGCTACAAATTATGCAGGGAAGTGGGTGGATGCAAGCCATTGATCATAGACCCAAGAAAAGGGTAAAAGTGCACAATACGTTGAGCTATTAACATTAAACAACCACTACATGGGAGGCAACCCATGAATTATGATAGATTTTATTTCATGTTATTTTATTTTCATATTTTTTAGTTATTTTATTTTTATTTTATCTTTTTATCCCTTTTCTTGTATATTTTTGCAAGGATGTAGTCAAATATTAGATAGATCATAACTAAAAAAATCATTATATTCAGGAAAGTACCATTAAACCTTCCCACGTATTATATATAATTATATTGTATACTTTAGGGACAATGTACAACTTTAAGCTTGGGGAAGGGGTTAATGAATTTTTAACGAATTCTTTAAGTTTATTACAATCTTGACTATAATATTTTATGAACTGATATCTTGACTTAATTGAAATATGTCTATCAATACTCTATTTCATTATTGAATATTGATTAAATTGGTATGATGATAGTTATAATAAAATTACTTTTATAAGTTATATTTTTAGTATTCATTGAAATAATCAATTTCATGAAAGTTATCATGCTTAGTTGAACAATTCTAGAACTTGTTTTCATTATACATATTGAGATCATATTTGTTAAATTAAAACCATTAAAGTGATAAAGGCATTTAGATTCAACAATATGTGTTAACCTATTTCTTTGATCATTACCTTTCTTATAATTTATCCTTTAAGAATAACCAAGTTAAGCCTTAGCCTTTTTCAATGATTTCAACAACATACTAACATTTATCCTATTTTTCTTTGAAGCCTTCTCATCATTTTGAATCCTAAAGGTTATTTACATTATGTTTTTTTTTAAACTTGAAAATCTTGAAAGGTCCATTATTCCTTTAATTATGATACTGAATGGTCAAAATTATTGATTTAATTAAAAAATGAGCATAGAAAAAGAAAAGAAGACAAGAATATGGTACCAATGGAGTTTTAATAAAAGGAACTGTGTATATTGTGAACAAGTTTCATATAATTTCTCTTTAGTAAATTTCCTTCAATAAACCCTTTTTATTATCCCATCCATACCATACCTGAACCCCATTACAACCTATATAAAGACCTTTTGATTTTTATTTCTAGTTATACATAAGTGGTGGAGATGTCATAATATTGCAAGCCTATAGTAAGAGTTTTACCATGCATTGCTTGAGAGTTTGATACTTTTCACCCTAAACCCTTGAGTGTATTGAGTGAAATCTTGGTAAAGGTGTTAAGATTTATGTTTTTTATTTCAATGTGATTATTAATGTGATTACTATTAATATTGACTTAGGAAGTTAATTTTAGGATAACTTGACTCTAATTGTATATTAATTTGATTCAATATGATATGTTGATTTATAATATTAATGGACACATCAAAATTAATGAAGGATAGATGCTGTAAGAATTATAATTTTGATTATGGTTTACTTGAGGACAAGCAAAAGTTTAAGTGTGGGGATGTATGATAAATGCATAACTAACCATATTTATACATCATATTTGATGTATTTTTGCTTAATATTTTATACTTTTATTGTAAATTTGGTACTTAATTTACTCCAAGTACATTTGTAGGTTATAATTGCGATAGAATGAAGATTTGAAGCAAAGAAGGGATACATGTCCATGAATTTGGTAGTGTAAGCTCCTTAGATCATGCAGAATCACAAATTTTGGAGATTTTAGGTTATACATAGTCTAGTAAATGCTTATGTATCTCCCAGAACACTAAAAACTACTATAAAAAGACATGATCAAAGGTAAAATAAAGTAGCAGACTTTAGGAGACAATTCATGATGTGAAGAACATCCAGTAGGGATGATATTAATCCAAGAATGTGTAGAATACAAAGAAATCATCAAAACATCCAATAGAATATAACATGAAACCTCTACCTTGTAAGAACATTCGATTGATGAGAAAGAGAGAATTAGAATAATGAACTCTGTGTTTTCTATTCGTTTTTCTTCCAGTTTATGTTTGATTTCTTTTCTATTACATGTAACTAAATTATTTTTAGTGTTTAGGTATGATGAACCTTTTCTGAAATAACAATATGTTTTGATTCTTTTATTTAATGTAATAGTTTTGATTGATTTATTGTGATTCAATTATGTGTTTAATATATATTGTAATAGATCCAAAATATTAGTTCATTATTTGATTTCATAGCATAGGGATTAAGAAATACTATGTGTGAATAGATCTACTATAATTGAAAGGAGTTGATTGCAAGCCTAGGGATAGGTCAACATAAATCCTTTAGATTAGGGTCAAACTTAATAACAAAATTCACAAATAGGTAGCATGAGTAATTTTATTGATAAACTTAGGGTTAGTTGTTAGTAGAATTGAGAGAGTTATTAACATGCATAGGAATTTTCACGATATAATAGTTAATAAAACAACTACATAATAAAAGGTTAATTATTTAATAGTTCTAGGAGGATTCATTACCTAGACACTAATTCTTGATATTGATTATTTTCTTTTCATCTTTGTGTTCAGTATTACTGCCTACTTTATTTTAGTTATTTAAGTTTTAATTTTCTTTATTAAAATCCAAAATCAATCCTTAGGTTAGATAATAGGTGAAAGGTAATTACTAGTAATTGTTGTCTTTGTTGGATCAACCCATACTTGTTGATACTAGCTACAGCTATGTCGTGCACTTGCGGTAAAATTAATATTCGTATAGAAATAACCAATCAATATACTAAGCTGATATAACAGAAAATAAAATATATTGCAACTCCAATGCCATAGAAACTAGTGGGATGAAATAATCAACCAAATGTCTAATTGCTCGATGTAGATAGCTAAGATCAATCGCTTAAAATTAGCTCTATGCATTAGATTCTATAAATTATGGAAAGATTGAAACAGTAGGTGGTTTAAGCAAAAGCAAATAGATAAATTAAGCTGCTAATTGAGAACAGTACTGATGATAAAAGAGTACTGCAGATTATGGTTGAGAGAAGAACCAATGTATTCAGAAGAGTACTGCAGATTATGGTTGAGAGAAGAACCAATATATTCAGAAGTAACAACAACTCTATGATATGAAAGGTCAAATGTTATAGATTGTGAATTGTGCAAATCTCTTTTGGATGTATGCAACACTTATGCTTGTAAGCATGTAGGAACCATGTGTATCATTCCTTGTATATGTTGTAAGGCTTAGCCTTCTTTTTGGAATACATTTCTTTAATTTTCAAAAATAAGCTAGAGTAGATATTCCATCATTTTTATCCAATTTTTTTAGTCATTAACAGTCTTCCTTTAGTTAAAGCATACAAAAAATGTCATTGACAATATTGTTTATCTCCCTTCATAACTATTGTTTACATTTTCGAGTGGCATAAAGATATTTTTGCTTTGATAGAGAGGGATTTACACAAAAATGTCTCTAATTTATGTTTTAGGATTAATAAATTTTGGGGATTTAATCAATATAGGTTTACAAAATTTATAGAATGAAATTTTTTAGTGTTTGTAAATTTATTTAAGGATTCACTTATTGGGGGAGCTGACTTGACTCTTTAAAAGATGTTTTAATCCATGATATAGCTCATATGGAGTGCTATAGTAGTTATAATAGAGGGGTTATTAATGATTTAGCACTAACATCAAAAGTAATTAACAAAGATACCAATGTTGTGATATTTAAATTCTTTGAACATTGATCTAACAATTTTATCTTTTAAAAACTCAAGTTGATATTGAGATAAAATTTAGATACTCTTAAAATTGTTATCCATTTTTTAATTTAACTTCAAAATCTTCTTTTATACTTATAAAAGAAAAACTAGACGTTAAAGAAGCTATTTTAAAATGGAATAAATAGCATTTAGAGGCTTGAGTGATGTTTTAACCAAAGAAGTTGATTGGTTTGAACACTTCTCCTACTCTCTACTTAGTTGATCATCTTATGTAGTTGGTCAATTTGAAGTTTCTTGAAACCATTCTTTTCAACATTTTTGCCAATGATTAACTATTTGATGTGATTAATCACATTCATCAAAATTTTCTTTCAAACCTTAAGTGGGTGTTCATGAATGTAAGGAAAAAAAGCTTCCATTTATTCAATCAATAATTTTCTTTTTTAATGATAACTTTCTACTCGAGTTGAACACTAATAAACATTAGAAATTAATATTTTGTTATCATAAAAGAGTCAGCTATAAAATCTTTTTGATTTAATAAAAAATTGAAGGTGCATTCTACTTTTTAATGTTTTAGCTAAAATTAAAGTTAGAATCCTAACATTTGGCAACATACAAAAAGACTATAATATTTAAAGAATGTTTTAAATAGTCCTCTAATTGATAGAATCGATAGAGTTTCAATTACACCAATGTTGATAGTTTTTTATAACAAAAAGCTCATGTTAGACAAGTGAGCAATTGACATAGACCCTTAAAAAATTAATCTCTAATTACTTCCAATTTCTCCTCTCTACTGTAATTCTCCTCTCACTTTCCTTTCTGTTTTGCATCTTGTCATTATAGACGTTGTAACTTATACCTTTAGCCTCATTCTAGTTACTTCTTCTGGAAGCTTTTGGCACTCATTAATGATGATGTAAATGACGAACTTATGGTGAAATACTAAGAAATAATATATACATGAACATTTCTTGATTAGTTTTGAAATGATGTCAAAAACATCACTCAATGAATACATACAATAAATCGTAGTTAAGATCAAAATAGTAGAAATCAAAATTTTGGATGTCTCTATTAGTAAGAGTTAAGCAAGAAGTGTTGGCTCTATTAGAGCCTAAGTCTATTTATATTTCAACAATTTATTTGAAATTAAATTTTAATTTCAATTAAAATTTAATTAGAATTACAAATAATCAATTAAAATTTAATTAGAATTACAAATAATTTTAACTAAATACTAATTATGTGCAAAGAAGATCTAATATCTAATATTGATCCTTATTTATTAAATATCTCAAATTTAATCAAAAATTTTCTCAAACTTTACAATCAAATCCAAGTTGATTACAATGTCTTTGCTTTCTTCAATTCATTCTTTATATAAGACCTATTAGATTTGTAAATATGTTGACAATGATTATAATTCATAATTAGAATTAAATAAATTAAAAATCATTTTAATTTATTTTTAATTCTCTAATTAAATAATTTATAATCATAGATTAAGATTGGTGTTTGTTGTGTTTATTTTCTATTGATTTTGCTTGCATTTATATCTTGATTTTGGTTACAAATTCTTACGATTTTAATCTAAATTTGAATGAATTGAGTGAAAATGGTCGTGAATGTTGCATGAAGGTTGAAGGGAATGTTTTGTGAATTTTGCATGAACAATGAAAGGTAGCATAAATTTTGAGTTAAAAAAGTGGTGACAAAAGTGTCACCACCGTGACAAGCTTAATCAGGTGGTAACTAAAGTGTCACTAAGTCACGGTGATGAACAACCCTTATGGTTAGTCACCCTCGTGTCTACTCCTTTGCACTCACTTTAAGTTTGACATGTGTAAGTTTTGGCGGCAGAACAAACCTACAAACCTAAACTTAATCTCGTGCTATGAATAGAAGTGGAATGATACAAAAGAGGGGGGCTGAAAACAAGAGCTTGGTGGCACATCCTGGACTTATTCAGGACATTCTAGGACAGATAGAGAAAAAGAAGGTGGGGAAGAGAGGAGAGAACAAATAGTAGCCAGGTGACCAAAAGAAGAAGAATAGCAGAGAGGCGGAAGCAGTGTGAGCTTTCGATCATCTGGGTGAGAACCAATCAGAAGTAGAAGGCGAGAGCCAATGCAGAGAGTTTGAAAGTGGTAGGAGATCACCACAACTCCCTCATTCGAACGTTTGTTTGCTCATTTTGTTACATTTGTTGCATTGTTTCTCTATTGTTTTACAAAGGTTACTCCTCTATTAGTTGATAGACTTATACTCTGTTAGTTGTCAATAATTCATTTTAGTTATCTACTTAGTTTATTGCTTTAATACTTCTTTTATGTTGATAAAGATGGGATTGAAGTATATGAAAATGATGAATCTCGTTATTTCCAGAATGGGCTGATTTTTTTCTTGAGGATTAATGTAGTCATTTTAGTCAAATATACATGATTCAGGGATTGTGTTATTGTCTTATGTTTGCTATAGTTTCTGAACTGACTGGATGTAAAAGCATGATCAAACTTTGCATCATTTTGATATTAAACAAAGGATTGAGAGAAGAAGTTTAATATGGAATGAGGAACTATAGATGCATAGGTTGAGAATTACAAATATAATAACTTAAGTTGGTAATTATTATTTAGGTTTAATAATTAATTAGGATAATAACTTGTTGAATACCAAAGTTAGATTTAGTTCATTATTTGAGTTGATATTTGCACCCAACTGTTAATTTTAGTAAGACAACTATCTAATCATTTCCTCTTAATCATGCGTAGGAGATTAAATTAGTGAAATTCATTTTCAAGAGTTTTCCACTTCGATTAATTTATTCGTTTTTGCTTCCAGTTAAATTAGTTTACTTCTCAGTTCAATTTTGTGATTTTTTTAAAGCTTTCACTCAACGAATTGAGATAGAATATTTATGATTGCATCTATTTTTATTTTTATTCAAGGTTAATTTGAGTGACCAATTTCATCTCTGAGGGAGATTAACCTGGGTAATCAACTACAACTACCTCGTATATTTGTGAGTAGGATAGCCTAGGTATTTTTAAAACATATTTTGGGAAGAAATTAATTCTAAGAGTTTTCCACTTCGATTAATCTATTCGTTTTTGCTTCTAATTAAATTAGTTTATTTCTTAGTTTAATTTTGTGATTTCCTTTAAAGCCTTCACTCAACAAATCGGGATAGAATGTTTAGGATTGTATATATATTTATTTTTGTTCAAGGTTAATTTAAGTGGACCAATTTCTCCTCCATGGGAGACGACCCTAGGTAATCAACTACAATTACCTTGTATACTTGTAGTAGAATAGCCTAGGTATTTTTTGAGCTTATTTTGGGCATAATAAGTTTTTGGTGTCGTTGCCGAGGAACGTGTTTAGCATTTAGCCTTAAATTAATTTTGGTTGTTTTTGTTTGTTCATGCGTACATGTATTATTGTGTTGTTTCATTAATTTGTTGGTTTAATTTTGTTATTAATTTAGCACTGCCTTTAGTTGGTCCTTGCTTGGAAGAAGGTCTCTAGAAGTTAATTCGTTTAGTTTATGCTAGGAAGGAGATCTCTAGATGGTGAACCCATCCCTTTTATTGATAACATACATCGAATACAAAGATTTTAAGGGAACTTTGAAGACGATCATGAGGAACCCAAGCATGAAGATCAAGCTAATAACCAAAAGATGGGTGAAAGGCAGTTACTAATGAAGGAGTATGCTAGATGCTTGTCCTTAAGCACACAACACATAATACACATAATGAAAAAATGAGACAATGGCTTCGACTTCATGAAATAAATTTAATCTTAAACACAATTTGACAAGTTATATCTAATCATTAACGATCAAAATCTATGTCTAAAGGCTTTGAACTAAATATACAAGTTATTCGAGATCTAAGTGTCAATTTATTTACCCTTTTAAATTGCACACACACATTAATAATTCTTTGGTCCTTCAGACTCTGTAACTATTCCTAAGTAATTTCATGAAAATTCAAGCTTATTATAATTACGGTAGGATTTTATTACAAACACATTTTTTTATTTTTAAACATGGACTTAGTTTTTTACTTAGAGGCAAACATTGATGATGAATGTCGACCCAGTTACTCGACTAAGTTCTTTTATTAGATAGCTTGGTTGAAACGTCATTATAGCCTTTTAAAGAGAAGACACACATTTGTGATGCGTGTCGATCTGGTTACTTAGCTATTATCACTTTTTCAACTAGCTATTAGCTCTATTCATAATTCGAAGGTCAGCGGAATAGTGATTTATTAATAAAATATACACTTTTTTTTACTACCTTGTTGTTTTTAGCTATTTGTTTTCATGAAAAATACTAGTTAAGCTAATTAAATTAAAGGTCCTCAAATTATGAATGAATGCGATAACCTAGAGGGTGCTAAATTACACTAAGTCCTAATTAAGCTGTATATTTATCCAAAGAACCTTGATTCACTAATTTTGCGAGCTAATGATCATTTACAACCTACTAGACTATGTTCAAAATTAAATGAATTTCACTTCATCTAAGCCATTGACACATTGAAACAATTTACACAATGCAACCTAATATCTATCATACAGTATGCAAAATCACATACATAAGAAAATCACAGGATCCCTCCCCACACTTGAACAACACATTGTCCTCAATGTGAGAAGGGTACACAAACACACCAGTGGGAAATAAAACACAATATATGAAAAACATGAGAATAAAATACTAACAAAATGAAACAAAAAGGGTTAGAACACGAAACCATTTATGGTGATAGAGATGGTGATAGCGATAGTGTTGAGACCAAATTCGCTTGACGTCGAGAGTATTTCCCTATCTTATAAGTGATTCAAAAGAGCAAAAGAATTAGCAATCCTAACTGTTCCAAATCATTCAAACTTATTTAAGAATTTAAAACAAACCTAACTACACAACAATTTAAATCCAACTACTAAACGTGCTAATTTATCATCATTAGCTTGACCTTCATCTTTTAAAACTCAGCCAGGATCAATTATGAGCCGCTTACATTCACCCTTCTAGCTCAATATCAGTTTTATAGCCTGTGAGTAAGCTACAAATTGCAAAATGATCAAAAAGAAAATTTTGATAAGGTTGAGAAAACTGATTAATTTCATCAATGTCCTTCTCATTAAAAAACTGTTAATAAAATAGGGAATAATGAAACTCCCTAAATCTTCCATCGAAACCAATAATTTGTCCTGTACTAAGGTGAATTAGTTTCCTTCTTCCTTAATCACCTTAGTTTCCTCAAGTTCTTCTACTTCCTGAATAAAGACTTCCATACTTTTTTCAAACTTAATGTTTGTTGTCATCTGTTGTTCATCCTCTTGTTCTTCAGAAGATTCGAACACATCAATTATCTTGAATGAGCTACTAACCTTTGGAATCTTAAATAAATTGTTCATATTGAATGTCTCTTCATCACCATCAATCTAAAGGGTAGGGTTCTTTACATGGACATCTATCCTAGATTTTTCGATGTTCAAATGTGGTGTACTAAGATCTAGCAAATAGTATAAGGGGTTTCCATCCTTTCCTTCATCCTTTTTCTTGAGTTCTTAGTTTTCTATAAGGTTAGAATTTGCTTGATTTCTCGCTGGTTCTTCTAGCTCTACCCCATTCCTAGATAGCATGACATGGCTCTATTGAATTTACTTTTATGCTATGCAGATAGTTTTCCACACTTTGCTTACATAATTCCCTGGAAAGCTAGCCTATTCTGTAGCATCCCTTTTCCATATAAAGGGTTGAGCCATAGAAACTGGTACACGTGAGATCAATCAGAGAAATTAGGAAAACACATCTCATGCTCATGTAGTATATAATATACATATACACGTGAACAGTGATTTTTGCACATAAAAAATGACTGTACATGCATTCATGACATTTCTTGGTATATAGTGAATAAATGTGATTTGTTATAAAAAATGTAATTTGGTTTTAGAGAATTTTAGAAATTTTTCGGGAATTTTTCGGGATTATTTCTGGACCAGGAAAACTGCCAAACGGCAGAATAAGGGTTTACTGGTAGAGGAAATGACTGTCCAATGGCACTAGAAACTTATTTATTTATTCATCAGCTCATCTTGTCTTTCACGACACTTCTAGTAGGTCTTCTTCTTGTTAAGTGCTAAGTAAGTTTTGAGTGAAAATTACAACATCCGAAGCTTCCCTTCTCTTGGTTCTTTTTGAGTGTGATCTTTTCTCTTCCACT
>JAOTJB010322794.1:0-14209 GCA_027123815.1 Erythroxylum minutifolium | reverse complement strand
CAGAGGAGGGCGACATCATCACCTTGCCCAGTGAATCCGGAGGCAGCATTGCCCTCTCCTCATCCTTTCGCACAAGGCTGGATCAGAAATGGGAACGAGCAGTTGTCATCAAATTGATGGGTCGACGAGTGGGCTACTCCCTGCTCTGCTCCCGCCTACACATATTGTGGAACCCCCGTGGCCCCATGAAAGTAGTAGACCTAGAGCACGATTTTTATCTGGTGAATTTCATTGAAGAATTTGATTACCTTACGGCACTAACACAGGGTCCATGGGTTATACTGGGACACGCCCTATTCGTGCAACGTTGGACCCCCGAATTCTGCGCTTCACACTGCAAATTAACCCGAACAGTCGTCTGGATCAGATTCCCTGACCTACCCATAGCACGATACCATCCACAGATACTCACCGCACTAGGCAACATCATTGGCAAGACGGTTCGTATCGATGAACCTACCTTACTTACCCAACGGGGTAGGTTCGCCCAAATAGTAGTGGAGATCGATCTGGATAAGCCCCTTCAGCCTAAGGTGGAGTTGGATGGGGAGACACTATTGATCGCCTACGAAAGACTCCCACAGATCTGTTTTCGCTACGAACAGGTGGGGCACGACGAGAGCTCCTGTCCGACCTGTCCTCTAGCTCCAATCGGGCAACCCCTGCAGTCACCTACCCTCGTATTGCACAGGCGACAGAGACCAATGGACAGAGCGCTAATCCTCTTGCACCGGTACCGGAGCAATGGAGTGAAGAGTACAGACCCTGGATCCAGGTCACCCGAAAACCCTCCTGGTCGCCAGCTAGATCAATAGCTCAACCGGAGACCACGAGACATTGCACCTGGGAGCAGGTCTCGATTCGACATGTTGGCAGAAGCTGCAGACGAGGGCGGCGCAACGGTAACCTTACCAACGTCTTTCTCCGCTGGTCAGGGTGACGAGACATGCAAACGATTCTCATCCTCATTTAAGGACGAGACTAGAAGGAATGCAAGGCCGCGCACCTCTGGGTCGCGCGGCAAGGCCAAGATTGGGCCCAAGAGCAAGGAAGGGGCCCAATCGACTAGAAGAATACTACCCGGACCAATATCAAGTTCGATGGGGCAAGGACAGGACTGGGATGTTCATATCTAGTCACTGAACCGGCCAACGAAACCCCACCCAGCTATACGCCTCAGTTCAGCATCTGAAGTGATATGTGACGTCCGAGCAGTATAGGTATTTCAGGGGTCTGAGCTCGGCCAGGACAAGGAAGATCGTAGGCTTTTGGGCGAAACCACTCGGATTCGCCCACACTCCCACAACATTCTCCCCACCAAACCTTCGGACCAACGAACAGAAGATAATAGGATGGTTGAGTTTACCCTGCCGCCTGACGACGTGGTTTTAGTATCCCATACACAGTACGTTGACAATGAAGCTGGGTGCTTCCGTCCCCAGGAGATGACCACGGAATAGGAGTTCTTTCCATTCAGTGACGTTTTATGAAGATTTTTATTTGGAATTGCCAAGGGGTTGGAGGAGCCCAATTCCACCCAATCGTGCGAAAATATAACCTTCATCGACCAAAGATGGTGGTGTTAGTCGAAACCAGGATCAGTGGTGGCCGAGCAATAGCCGTCATTCAAAAACTGGGTTTTCAAACCACTTTTCGAGTGGAAGCAGATGGTTTTTTGGGGGGTCTCTGGCTTTTATAGACGGAAGATCTCAACGTTACCATCATGATGGCGCATCGACAATTTATTCATATGCATGTCCAATTTAACTTTGTTAAATTCGCTTTTACTGCGGTTTACGCTAGTCCTCAATATGCGACGCAAAAATTATTATGGCCTTACTTAAATTGGCTTGGTAGTACGACCACTTTACCCTGGCTTATAGGCGGCGATTTTAATGCCAAATTGGCCAACGATGAGAAACAAGGCAGGTCAACAACCACTCTGATTGTAAACAAAAATTTTAAGGACTGCGTGCACTCCTGTGGATTACATGATCTAGGGTATGAAAGGTCCAAATTCACATAGCGTCGGGGGAATATCCTAGCCAGACTGGACCGGGTTTTATGTTCGTCACTCTGGATGGAAATCTTTCCCTGTGCGACTAATACCCACCTTCCTTACTTGGGGTCTGACCATCGACCTCTTCTCGTTACATTCGACGGTAGAGCCCATCGGGAAATCAGATATCCAATTTTTCGTTTCCAATCCGCGTGGCTTACGCATGCAGGATTCGATACATTAGTAGAGGACCACTGGTCTACATCAGGGCCTGAATTTCGCACTTTGCTAGAATCGTTCTCCACGAAGCTCATGCAATAGAACATGAGTGAATTTGGCAACATTTTTCACCGGAAAAAATGCCTTCTAGCAAGATTGGCAGGCATTCAAAAGAAGCTGGAAGTGGAGACGTCAGATTCTCTGCAGCTATTAGAAGAACGGCTACAGAGTGAATTACATCACACCCTTTGTGAAGAGGAGATCTACTGGAATCAACAATCCCGTAGAGAGTGGATTTTTCAGGGTGATCGTAACACCAAATACTACCACATTTTAACCTTGGCCAAACGGAAACAATTATGTGTCACCCGCATTGTTGATAATGACGGATTGACGATCATTGATCCTACACATATGAGGTAGATGGCCAAAACATTTTTTGAGTAGATGTTGACTAACCAGACTGATACTACGACGTCGTACCCTTTATCCGGGGCTTTTCCCCCTCTCACGGGGGAGGCGAGTGCTTCCTTATTAGCTCCAGCCAGTGTAGTCAAAATACGGACAGCTCTTTTTGACATCAATCCTCACAAAGCTCCTCGACCTGACGAATATAATGCGTCTTTCTTTCAACAAAAATGGGATAGGATGGGTCCGACTGTGGTAACCTATATCCAACAGCTATTCCATCTAGAGGGCTGGGATCCGATGGTGAATAAAACCATTCTAGTTTTACTTCCCAAAGTTCCTTCACCGGTTTCCCTTACTCAATTCAGGCCTATCAGCTTATGCACAGTCCTTTACAAAACAGTCTCGAAAGTGATAGCCAACTAGCTAAAGCCTCATCTAGAGTCACTAGTTGCGCAGACCCAGTGTAGTTTTGTTTCAGGTAGACACATCACGCATAATATTATTATAGCCCAGGAGGCCATTCATTCGATGCGACGAAAAACAGGACGGATTGGTATACTGACCATCAAAGTGGACCTCGAAAAAGCATATGATCGCCTCAGGTGGGATTTCATCCAAGACACGCTAGAGGATATCGACATTCTGACTACTCTAGTCACGCTCATCATGACTTGCATATCCACGGTTTCCATGCAAGTGTCCTGGAATGGGAACCTGTCTGAGCCTTTTACTCCAACTAGGGGGCTCAGATAAGGCGACCCATTATCGCCTTACCTTTTCGTACTTTGCATGGAACAGCTTAGCCAATTGATTTCCGGCGAGGTTGCCAAAAGAAACTGGAAACCATTTTATCTAAGTCAAAAGGGACAGCCCATTTCACACCTTTTGTTTGCCGATGATTTGATTCTTTTTGCGGAAGCCTCGCCCACACAAATTCAAGTCATTTTACAGGTGTTGGATTCGTTCTATAGTGCTTTAGGATAAAAAGTCAAATATGATAAGACATGTATTTTTTTCTCCAAGAATGTTTCTAGGGACAGGGCTCGTACCTTCGAGAGTGCAGCCCAATTCAATATCACAAACAATCTTGGCAAGTATCTTGGCGTGCCACTGATTCATGAGCGCACCTCTAGGTGCATTTATCAGTACATTTTAGACAGGGCCCAAAAGAGACTCACCAGATGGAGTGCTCGCGAGCTCTTACTTGCAGGGCAAGTCACTCTAATTCAATCAGTTCTCTTGTCTCTTCCGATTTATACCATACAAAAGGTGAGATTACCAAGGCACCTTTGTGATGACTTGGAAAGGATTATGCGAGCGTTCCTCTGGGGTAACCGTCCTGGAAGGTCGAAGACACATCTGATTCGTTGGAAAAAAGTCTTTCGGCCTAAAACTGCTGGAGGTTTAGGTATCAAGCGATCACGAACCACAAACGATGCTCTCCTTACTAAGTTAGGTTGTTCAGTGCTCACACGACCGTCGAAACTCTGGGTTCAAATTCTCCACGCCAAATATAAAATGGACAGCAGCAGTTTTCCTTTATCAGTTGATAGACCGAGGGCATCTATAATCTGGAGAGGGATCACAGCTACCTGGCATTATGTTTGTCGTGGTAGCCAGTGGTCTATAGGCAATGGTCGACGAGTCCAATTCTGGATAGATGGATGAGCCGGAGATTGGGGTCCCCTATTAACTGTAACGACCTCCCCACCGTCGGATAGTATGATCCACGCTACAGTTAGGGACATGGTACACGAGGATGGAAACTAGGACTGGACCTGTTTTCAACAGTACCTTCCCGTGACAGTCTGCATGACCATTGCAGATATTCCTCCCCCCAGCGAAAGGGGGGAGGCGGATCGTATGGTGTGGAGACCAGGGCAAAGTCACACGTTCACAGTCAAGTCAGCCCATGAGCTCATTGCGGGATATCCTGATGAAGAGCCCAGTCGTTCGTGGCGTCTGATTTGGAAATGGCCCGGTCCACAACGGATTTGCTCCTTCCTGTGGCTACTGGCCAACAATAAGCTGCTCACCAATAAGGAGCGTATGATTAGGCATACCGTCACGGACTCTAACTGCCCCTTTTGTATATAAGAAGAGTTCGTTTTGCATGACATCCGAGATTGTCGTAGGGTTTCCTATTTCTGGCAACAATTTCCAGGAGTGGGGTGGGATAACTCCTTTTTCCATCAGACCCTCGACTCGTGATTGTTCACTAACCTTGGCACAATGCACCAAGGTAACCATTTAGAGTGGGCGATTGTTTTTGGCACTATCTGCTGGTATGTCTGGCAGTGGCGAAACAAATGTATTTTCGAAGAGGCGTTTCACTGGCCCACCTACAGACGTCGAATAGTTTTGGAATATGTTGCCTAGATTGAGAAAGCGAAGAGCGTGACTGGGCGAGCTATTCCAACAGTGGGGGCTCTTCGGGGCGTCCTTATAGGTTGGGTTCGACCTCCAGATGACTAGGTCAAACTCAATTCTGATGGGGCTATCCAGTCCGGATCCGGCATTTATACAGCTGGGGGGATCCTTTGCGATAGCAACGAATAATGGTGTGGAGGGTTTCTAGAATGTATTGGGATATGCTCCCCGCTTACGGCTGAACTTAGTGGTGCCATCACAGGTTTACAACTAGCATGGGACTTGGGACACCGACAAGTGATTTTGGAGGTAGATTCATTGGAGGTTATAAATATCCTCTATACTTCTAACCTCTCGTTCTTTGATGTATCATAGGAAATTCGGGATTTCCGGGAGCTGAAGCGGCGCGTTTGGGATATTCAGCTGAAGCACGCTTACAGGGAAGGCAATCAATGTGCAGATCAGCTGGTGTTTTTGGCTTCGTTCACCACATCGGGCACTCACATTCTCCGCAATCTACCTGAGCAATGCCTCCCAGTCTTTACTCAGGACTTACAAGGAATCTCGTTTTTGCGACGTTTGTGATCGTCTAGACTTGTTTTTAGTTGTTTTCATCCTTCTGTATCCAAAAAAAAGAGTAAGTAATTGATCTTATAAATTAAAGTGTGGAGACACTCAAACAAATATGTGGGTGCTTATTAGAGAATAAGTTCACTGAACTGACCCGATTATGAGAATCCCAAATAGAATATTACTTGTGTGTCTGTGGATTATCTCATTATGTGTGTCTGAGGATTATCTCATTATAATTACTTGTTATAAGTTATCTCATATAGGAATTACTATGTTTTGATGATATTTATGTTCTACTCTTGGAGTAGTTCAATTCGGTAGTTATTAGATATAGTATAAACTATATGGACATAGTTGAGTAAATCAATAAAGAATTCGTTGTTCTAAAGTAATTAGGAAGAATGTTCTGTTGTTTTTGATTAGTAATGATTTTGGGAATCTCTAGCCAGAGTAAATTGAAATTTGAAAAAGTTGTTTCCAAATATCAATTATAAATTTTTTGCTAATTATCAAGAACGAATATGATTGGATTATTTAGAGTAGACACGAATTCCATACTCTAATTTCAATTGGAATATTAGATAATGAAAGGATTAATTTATACATCATAGTTATGCATAGACAGGTTAAGTCAAACCAATTTTATATTCCTAATATTTGGGTGGTCATGACATATTGTCAGATATCAATCATGATCTATGATTATAAATTGTTTAATTAGGGAATCAAAGATAAATTAAAAAGAAGTTTTAATTTATCTAATTCTAATTATGAATTAGAATTATAATTTATAATCATGACCAACATATTAGGAACATAATGGGTCACACATAAAAGGTCTATAAAGGAGAAATTGAAATTTGAATTAAGTTGGAATTAATTGAGAAGTTTTAGAAACTTTAAGAATCAATATGTGATATTTGATCTTATAAGGACTAATTCGTAATTATGACTAAAGTTTGACTTTATTTGTAATTTTGATAAGATCCAAGGACATGAAAAATATGATTTTTCATATAAAAGGAAAAATTAGAAAAATTAGGAGCTAGCACTTCCTACATTTTTCCTCTTAAATTGGATTTGAGTTTTCTCTGAAAAGATCTGTGGATACCATTAGAGGCTAGACGATTGAACGGCTCGTAGATTGACGGTGAAAGGAAAATTACAACAGGAAATCTAAACAGGTTAGTATGATTATGTTAATTTCTTGTTTTATGTTTCCGATTAAAGTTTGTTACAATTGATTCTGTGGAAAATTTTAAATTCATTCCGCTGTGCTTAGATTCAATCTTGCATTTATTTTCCAACACCTATGTTTTTCTCGCATTGAAGTGCTTAATTGTTTTGTTTTGAAGTCAATAACGGTGCAGAACTAGAAGAAAGAAACTCTGCGGCCTGTCTGTGCCATCACTCTTTGCCTGAAGAAGATTAATACTTACTATACATGATACCAAGAGAATGATCAAACCTAGACATTGAAGCACATTAACGTATATGACTGTCTTTTAAGGTTTAATATGGTATATTCAATTAATTTGCATGCATGTCAACATGTCTCCGTATGAGGTTTATATGTGTATTACTTTGCTACATCTTCTTTACAAATGTAGATCCAGCTATGTTCAATGAAGTGAATCGACTTGGGAATTTATTCATGCAAAAGTAGAAATAGGGACAATAGGGAAGGAGAAGGACAGACGAAGAGGGTCCTCGACGTGAAACTAAAATGTATAACGTTATAAGGAAAGGTCACTTGATTGGACTCCAAAGAAATTGCACAAAATAGTTAAATAGGAGCATGCAATGCAATGGCACAGTGGTAATGCTGCTCTCTTTACATCATATCTTCCGTATCAACTTTGATTCTGATTACTCTCTTTTTTCTCTCGGCTCAAAATTAATGATCATTAAGTAGCTAATACGGATTAGGCCGATAAGCAAAGACTTATTGTCCAGGTAACATTGCTTGCAAGTTAAGGACAAATGCTAAGAAAATCAATCAATTTGGTTTTATTATTAGTTTTAATTAAGTTGTTAATAATTAGGTTAGTTTCCTATATAATAGGATGTTGTTTCTGTTGGAACTAATTAAGTTAGTGGCCTTAATAATAGGCAAGAAGTGGACTTGGTTTGTTATGTCCTTAGTTTAAATAGGGTTGTAATGGCAGCACAAAGAAGATATAAAAAGTATTCTGTTTGTCTCAATTTCTTCTTAAATCCTCTATTAATTTTTGTTGCACTTAATTAGTTCTTAAGATTAACAAAATATAAAGTAAATCCTATCATTTTTGGTATCAGAGACAGTTAATCCAATGGAGACCAGGCAGAAAACCAATGCTGAGTTCAGGTCAGAGATAAGTGAGATGGCTACCAATCAAGAGGCCACCCTTCAACGCAAAGGAGCAACATTGCAGAGACAAGAAGCTACCCTGAACCAGGTCAACTCCAATGTCGACCAACTCCATTCCCTCGTCCATACTTTGGTCACTGATTTTCAAGCTTTCAAGACAACTACTAGCATGGGGGGGTCACCACACCAACCAATTCAGGACACTAGTCAAAGCTCAATGGGAGAGAATTCTCAGGGAAATAGGATACCCAAAGTTGTGCCAAAAATCTTGTTTCCACATTATAATGGAACGAATGAACCAACTAGGTGGATTTTCCAGAGTGAGCAGTACTTTTCCTACTATGGGGTTGAAGCTGAACGAAGACTAATTCTGGCCTTTTTCACTTGGACAGGGATGCTTTCCAGTGGTATCAGTACATCAGTAAGATGGCTCAAGGACCCCAAAATTAGAAGGACTTCACACGAGCCCTTTTGAAGTGGTTCGACCCAATTCAATATGAAAACCCGGCCATAGCTCTATCACAGCTGAAACAAAACATAACCGTCAGGGCATACCAGAAGGAATTCGAGAGGCTAGCTCATGAGTTCGCCGCCTTACTTGAATCTTTTCTCATAGGAAATTTTATTACAGGGCTTAAAGATGAAATTAGACTCAACGTGCAACTCAAGGAACCATAGACGTATACCGAGGCCATTAGTGCGGCACGAATTGTGGAGGAAAAAAATCAACTTCAATGACGAAACCCAAATCTTCCCAGGGTTTCCACACCTTCAAGAAACACTAGCTAGCAATCCCACAGTATACAAGGACCTATTCCTACTCAAAAGACCAACATTCCCAATTTTCGTCAACTAACATCTCAAGAGGCCAAAGAAAGAAGAGACAAGGGATTATGCTTCTATTATGATGAGAAGTTTGTACCTGGACACCAGTGTGTCAAGCCTCAGTTGTTTATGATTAGGGAGGCCACAGAATCCACTCATGAAGGAAATGGGAGTAATGAGGACGTGGAATGCATGGAAGAAGCTGAAATAATGCCGATAATTTCTTTTCATGTTATTTCTGGAATCCAACACCTGTAAACCTTGCCATCAAGGGAAAGATCAATCAAAAGAAAATTATTGCCCTCATAGATGGAGGAAGCACTCACAATTTCATAAAACAAATACTGGCAGCTAAGTTTGGATTACCAGTAGAGACCAATCATAGGTTTCAGGTTATGGTGGTTAACAAGCAATGTGTGCAATGTACCGGACTCTGTAAGAACGTTCACATGAAGATTGAAGACTTCTTGATATAAGCTGATTTTTTTGTGCTTCCAAAAGCTGCGTGTCCCGTGATCTTAGGAGTACAGTGGCTAGCTACACTGGGGCTGATCGTGACTGATTATAGTAGTCTTACTATGTCTTTCACCGTGGATGGACAGAAGCATGTTTTTAATGGGCTTTAACAACAAGAAGTGGAAGCCTTATCTAAGAAGGAGACTAGTCTTCTACTCAGCAATAGTCTAGTTGGAACAGGATTCTTCATTTAAATGGTATCCGAAAATTTCTCCACCAATCTCTCTTCCGTACCAACTGAATTAGATCAGCTCTTATCCAAATATCACATCGTATTTTCAAATACTACGGGCTTACCACCACAACGTAGCCAAGATCATTGTATTCCATTAATTCCTAACGCAAATCCCATAAACATGAGGCCACATTGGTATCATCATTACCAAAAACTAGAAATCAAAAAACAGGTTCATAAGTTGCTAACCTCAGGCCTTATACGCCCCAGTAACAGTCCATTCTCTTCCCCAGTGTTACTTGTAAAGAAATCCAGCGGAGAGTGGAGGTTCTGCATAGATTATCAAGCTTTGAACTCCATCATAGTGAGGGGCGGGTTTCCAATTCCGGCAATTGACAAATTAATGGATGAATTGTATGAAGCTTGCTTCTTCTCCAAGTTCAACCTCAAAGCTAGATATCATCAGGGTTCGTGAAGCTTACATTCCCAAAACCGCATTCAGGACCTATGAAGGCCATTACAAATTCGTAGTAATGCCGTTTGGCCTTACAAACGCGCCATCTACTTTCCAAAGTTTGATGAATGACATTTCCCGGCCTTATCTCCGTAAGTTTGTTCTTGTGTTCTTCAATGACATTCTAGTTTATTCCAAAAACTGGGAAGAACATATGCAGCGCTTGCAAATTGTATTGGAAATATTGAGCCGAAATCAGTTGTATGAAAAACATAACAAATGCATTTTCAGAGTTCAACAAGTCCAATATTTAAGGCATGTAATTTCCAAAAATGGGGTTGGGCTAGATCCTGCAAAAGAATGGCCCACACCAACGTCAGTACGTGAATTCTGAGGGTTTCTAGGCCTAGCAGGGTATTATCGAAAGTTTATCCAAGGTTTTGGTTATATTGCGGCTCCCTTAAATAAGTTATTAAGTAAAGAAGGATTCACATGGACACCGGAGACATAATCTGCGCCCCTATTGTTCATCTTCCAAATTTTAATCAACTGTTTGTCATTGAATGCGATGCTAGTGGGAACAGAATTGGTGTCGTATTGATGCAAGAGAAAAGGCCGATCGCCTATTTCAGTGAACATCTTAAAAGGGCAAATTTGAAGCTTTCTACTTATGAGAAAGAGATGCTCGCTATTGTCAAATCCGTGAGAAAATGGCAGCCCTATCTTCTGGGAAACTCTTTTGTGGTACGAATTGACCACAAGAGTTTAAAATTTTTATTGGAGCAGCAGGTTATCAAGGATGCACAGGCACGGTGGCTGCCCAAATTACTAGGGTATGAATACAAGATCGAGTACAAACCCGGAAACACCAACAATGCAGCAGATTCGTTGTCTAAGAAAGTAGAAATTAAGGTCACCGCCGTCTCTAGCCCTTAAGCCGTGTGGTGGGAAGTCTTAAAGCATGAATGTAATCAGGACTCATTCTACAATTAGTACAACACAAATCCGGATGCACACAAGCGTGAGGGAGTGTGGTTCTTACACGATAAGGTACTCTTAAAACCTGATTCTTCAATTATACCCATTATTCTTTCTGAATTGCATGAGACACCCACTAGAGGACATTTTGGTTTCTATAAAACACTAGGCCTATTGAAATCTGATTTTACTTGGAATGGGATGAGACAAAGAGTTCAATCCTTTATCCGTAAATGTGACGTGTGTTAACATAATTAATCTGAACACATGGTTCCAGTCGGACTCTTACGACCATTGCCGATTTTGTATCAAGTTTAGATCGATATATCTATGGACTTCATAGAAAGGCTTCCTACTTCACGTGGCTGTCAAGTAATTATGGTCGTAGTGGATCGATTATCCAAATACGCACACTTCATTCCCTTTGCACATCCCTACATGACTGCCACAGTTGTATAAGCTTTTGTGGCTAACGTTGTCAAGTTGCATGGGATTTCGACTTCGATTGTGACTGAATGTGATCTCGTGTTCTTGAGCAATTTTTGGACTACTCTCTTTTGCTTACAAGGCACAAAACTTAACATAAGTTCAAGCTATCACCCACAAAGCGATGGACAGACGGAAGTTGTCAACCGGACTCTGGAGCAATAACTGTGTTGTTTTGCAAGAGATCAACCACAAAGCTGGAGAGATTGGCTTCCATGGGCCGAATATAATTACAATACTGCCACTAATTCATCAACAAAGATTTCTCCCAGGCAGTTTATGGTACTCCTTCACCGTCAATGTTACAGTATGTGCCAGGGACAACCTGAGTTGCCACTGTTGACACCTATCTTTAAGACCGTGATGCATTATTGAGAGATTTGAAGTTGTCCTTACTACATGCTCAAGACCGAATGAAAAACTTGGCAAATCAAAATCGATGTGATGATGAGTTTGTGGTTGGAGATTATGTTTACTTAAAAAATTGTAGCCTTATCGT
Organism: Erythroxylum minutifolium; assembly: GCA_027123815.1. Taxonomy (NCBI): domain Eukaryota; kingdom Viridiplantae; phylum Streptophyta; class Magnoliopsida; order Malpighiales; family Erythroxylaceae; genus Erythroxylum; species Erythroxylum minutifolium. The sequence continues at coordinate 2,354 of JAOTJB010322794.1, read as the reverse complement.
CAATCTAGTGTGGTTTTTCGTTCTTTTTTGAAACTATCCCCATGTTACTATAGAACATTTTAGGTTTTAGCTCGAGTAGGAGTTGTAGCATACAAATTGGAATTGCCCGAGGGGTCACGGATCCATGACTTTGTCCACGTAAGTCAGTTGAAAAAGAGTTTGGGATCCATACCCGTGACTTCTCCTCATCTTCCACCAACTCCTGAATCCTCCTCTAGCTCTAACGAAGCCTATCTGCCATAACTTGAATCAATTCTTAATTAAAGAACCATTCAAAAAGGCAAGTATAGGCCACGGGAAGAGGTGTTAATCTAGTGGCGTGGGACATTGCTGGAGCACACAATGTGGGAGGATTTTCGACGGTTCAAGAAATGGTATCTTGGGCTTTTTGTCCATGAAGACAAGGACAATTCTAAGGGGGGAGGAACTAATACGGATTAGGCCGAGAAGCTGAGACTTGTTGCCCAAGTAACATTGCTTGCAAGTTAAGGACAAATGCTAAGAGAAGCAGTCAATTTGGTCTTATTATTAGTTTTAATTAAGTTGTTAATAATTAGATTAGTTTCCTATATAACAGGAAGTTGTTTATATTGAAACTAATTAAGTTAGTGGCCTTAATAATAGGCAAGAAGTGGACTTGGTTTGTTATGTTCTTAGCTTAGTTTGTTATGTCCTTAGTTTAAATAGGGTTGTAATGGCAGCACAAAGGAGATATAAAAAGTATTCTGTTTGTCTCAATTTCTTCCTGAATCTTTTTTTAATTTTTATTGCACTTAATTAGTTCTTAAGATTACCAAAATATAGAGTAAATCCTATCGATAACACCTAGTTCTATCTCTTTGGACGAACAACAGGTTCAAGCTTTTTACCATCTCTTAGCAAACACAGCTCGATATCATGCAATACACCGAAAAGAGTCAAAGTTGTGCAAGGACAGTTGATTACTATAGACACTGGGAACGGTCCTGAAAAGTAATGCAAATGCTTGGCATAAATAAAGCAAAAGATAACATTTTGTTTTTTCTGTACATCTCTGGACTCTGGCATGGTTGAGAATTGAGATATCAGATACCCACCTATAAATATGATTAAGTGTTATCAAAGGAGTTTGCCCTTTCAGCTTTTATTTATATCAGCTTTAGTGTGAATTGGGTTAGCGTTATACACAAGTACAGAAAGGGATAGTTTCAACTACGTATGCATCGAAATCGAAACCATCTGCTTTTGAATCGTTAAGTAGCTTGGTTGGTAGAACGTCGAATCTTTTCAAAGCCTGCATAGCTGAAGGCATTGTTGTAGTCGCGTAACCGGTATTAGCAAAAGGGCGTTTTCAATCCAAAGCTTCAAGAAATTTAACTTAAAACGTAATATTTGACGGTGTTAGAAAATAATTCTAATACTATAGAAACAGTTTACAAAATTCTAAACTTTTGAATTCAGTGCAGAAAATATTACTGACATAGTTTCATAAGTTGGTCGCTTTCTTGTCTCCATCATCTCCACCAATCTATAATATTGACGGAAGCGTTGAGAGATTTGCAGGAACCGAATTCTTAATAAGCTAATTTCCGAGGCTAACATTGCTGTCGTCTCAGTTAACTACAAGTTTAGTACCAGAATATCTGCTAGATGTTGTCTACCGGGACTCGTGAGATGCGCTTCAATGGCTTACTTTAAGTATCAATAGAAAAGTTGACAATGAGCCATGGCTTAAACATTATCTTGTAAGAAGTGAAAAATCAGTAGTCAATTATGTTATAGGGAACACAGATATTTATTTGTTGAAGACATGATCGTCAAATTGTGAGATCACTATGCAAGGGTTTGGTGACGGCTAGGGCTTTCAGAATAACTCCACTCTCTTTGGAAAAATACAATTCTCAATGGGGCAAACTATAGAGAGACCATACGTGTGTATCTATAGGGAGTGCAGCGGGGACCTAGCCACGAATAGTAACCCTAGGCTTGTCATCATGGGTCTTAGGATTAGGCCTACATCATTAATCACATTAACAGTATAAAATGCTTAAGTCCAATAGGGATCATAATAATAATAGACCATAGGCATCTCAATAGGGATCATATCATTAGCCTGTTTTTAATAAAACTAAAATGATAATTGATTGTAGTCCACAAAATATATTCTAACATTCTCCCACTTTGGCAAAATCAATTGTTTAATTTTATCTTTGAAAAATCTTTGAAAACAACTCGCAAGCTAATAAGCTAAATTTTGTGCAATGTGACTACATTTTGAAAAAATATATGATCCGAGATGCAACACTTCAATAGAACTAAGTCCGATCAAAGTCAAATGACATTGAACTATGGCACCTGTTACATCCTTTATTGAT
>JAOTJB010322780.1:0-14211 GCA_027123815.1 Erythroxylum minutifolium | reverse complement strand
TGAACAAAACATAATGTATATATATTTCATTAACATCAAAACAAATAAGAGTTTTACAACGCTTTAGTGGGCATTTCAAATAATCCAAAATACAAAGTTTACAAAAAACTAGAATCGCTCAAAATGCGACTAAAGCATTGTTTTACATAATCTAACTTCAAAAAACAAAACATGCAAACTGGAGTGATGCCTTAACTCTTGACTCGATCACTCAATATCTTGTTCATTGCCTGAAGATGGGAAGGAAGGGGTGAGCTTAAAGCTCATGGGTAACAGTCTTATAACCGGTAACAAGCAAAAACCATTGAAAACTCTCATAATCATAACAAATTTTTATGAAAATCCATAAAACCTATATTTCTCAAATTCTCAGCTTGTCAAACTAATTTACAAATCATATAAGTCAAGCATTTATCAAACTTGTCAACACATAAGCACATCATCATGGTTTGGGTAAGACCATTAACATGACGAACTACACAATTCCACATAATGGTCTCGAATAGTCGTAAACTTGAGGGAGTTCATAAAGGAACTCTGTGCCACTAGCAGGTAGGCGAGAGAAGCCTTTAACTTGGTCAACGTGCACGTGAAGTTCTTGAATGGATTACACCAAACCCATATAACATGTAATTCATGAATTGTAAACCAACTGCCCAAATGGCACATTTTGAAAAAAAATTGTTTTTCATGAACATGAACTATTTCATATGCAATTCCATCATCATTTCACACTTCATGAACCAAAACCCCATACCAATCATATAACCATTTCTCAAATAATCCAAAAGCCACAAATACAACAATTATGGAGCAATTTGAAATCATTCCTATATCACTCAAAATTCATTCAAAAAATTCATATACAAAAACATATGAGACATTCTCAAACCATTTTAAAGAACAATAAATGCACATTTTCAAGGTAGTTGGAAACCATTTAATTCCATTTATTTGAAAGAAACTTTAATAGCTTATTGACTCAACTATAAAAATATCACCCACCTTAATTTCTTGCTTGAAAACTTGGTCAAGGATGTCTCTCCTCTAGCTCCTCTTGCGTCTCTTGTCTCCCTTCGACATTGACAAAATTCCATTCAAAATTCATTCCAATTGGAAAAATCCAAAGAAACCTATGCATGAAATTGATCCGATAATACTTATACCCATGCATTTCCTAAGCTCTTTGAACTAAAACTCTTCCAAAAGTCCACAAGATTAAACATCAACTTACCTTGAATCTTCACCAAACAATGATTTTCTTGGCTCTAATGGAAGCTTTAACCTTCCTCTTCCTTTTTCCCTTCTTGATCACTCTCAAAATCCCTCTTGAAGATTAAGAAAAATTGAAACCTAACTTGACCCTCTTCTTTCTCTCCAACGATACTTTCTCTCCCTTCTTTCTTTAATTTCGTTTTCTCCCTCTTCCAAATGCAAGACAAGTCTTCTTTCTCCTTTTTTTATACTCTTAATGATTGCACCATGTCCATTTTGCCCCTCCTTTAATGCTTTAAGGTTTTTAAGCTTAAGTGATCTTCCCAAAATACCCCTTATACAAACTTACCACCTTAAACTTTAATTCCCTTAACCTATATCATATTATCTTACTCACATTAACATGCTAATTAACTCCAAGATAAAATAATCTACCAAGACCCCAAATAAAGCTAATCATGCTTATTTATCCAAATAAATAAATCAATAAATAAAATAAAATAAAATAATAAAAAAATACGAGGGCCAACATTTATAGATGTCGCGATCGTGCACAAGCACAACCGCGACAATCTGCTACTATTCATTAAAAGTTGCGATCGTGCATAAAAACTCACGGCCATGACTTTTTCCACTTCTTCCGTTTCTTTTTAATTCCCTTAATCATTTGTTGTATTTTGCCCGACTCCCACTCCAATTTATTTTCATTCCCATTTTATTTTATGCTATTTATTTTAATTTTTGTGTATTTTTTTACTCTCACTATGAATTATTTTTATCTTTATCATAGTTTTATTTATTTATTTTATTTTAAAAGTCTCCAAAATTTTGGCACCTTGTCGTCGTGAAATAAAGACTGGGACCCAGAGCCAACAATCACTGTTGTGACAAAAGTGATCCAGCCAAGGGCCACGATTATGACTTAATGGGCCATGATCGTGACTGAATGAGCCACGATCGTGACAAAATTTATTTTCAAGGGTCATGATCATGACTGGGTGTGTCATGATCGTGACAGAAGTTTACTTTTAAGGGGTCACAATCGTGACAAGTGCAAGATAGGCATGGGGATCTGATTTAGTTTTCATTTTTGAAGGATTGGTTTGGACATTCTATCCTGGGTAAAACCTAGTTTTTATCTTAAAAGGCAAAAGAACTATAAAAGAAAATAAGAAGACCCTAATGAGCTAAGCCTCCATCTTATCATCTAAAGAAAGAAGCCAAGGAAGAGAGAGGAGGAAAGAAGAAGAAGAAGAAGAGCCAGCCACTCTAACCATCACCATCATCATCATCATCACCCAGTCCAAAATCCCACAACAAAGTGGGGTCTAGGGAGGTCTAATAGTACGCAGCCTTACCCCCACAAAGTAGAGAACCCACATACGATTATGACATGAAGAAAAAAAGTAATATAGTAATAATACAAAAAATACAAATAAGTAATGCAGGTTAAAAGATTAAATAAATAAAACTAAAATACATAAATAAATAAAACTAAATACATAAATGCTTAAAAACAAATAGATAATAATACTAATGATAACAATAATAAGTACTTAATAATAATTAAATAAGTAAATAAATAAATAAATAAAATAAAATAGAACCAAAGAAGATATGAAACACAAACCAAAAATAAAAATAAAAGAACAATAAAAGGTGAGAAGAAGCTTCTCTATTTGACTGCTCAATAGATGGAGAAAAGATTATTGTTGGCGAGGATGGTGCTAAGCAAACCGTGGTGTTGCACAAAACTGCCAAAATCCAAAAAAAAAACATAAAGAAGCAACAGTTCTAATACCAACATCCCATTTTGTTAACTAATAAGGAGCACAGTGATGACATCAAATGGCATAAAATCATAGCAAACTGAAGACAGAAAACAATTATGCTATTATAGCATAACCCATCCATCATGCACTTTGCTTATATCCAATGGCAGAATTGATGGCATAAAAACAAGACCAGCAAGAAGCGCAATAACACTTCCAAATGAGCAACACAATCACAAACAACAACTCATAATTTTGAGATGGATATTTACCATAAATTTGTAAGTCCTTCATTGACTTGATATTATGCGAGATGCTAAAAGGAACCACCTCAAAGCCTATAACCATGTAACCAGGAACATCAGATCCCCTATTTCCAGTGGTGGGAATCACCCCAGCTGCATCTCCTATACCCATCACCTGCGCCATATTGGCCTCTTCATACTTGTTAACTAGAGTTGTAAACTTCAGATGGTTAGACACATAATATGCATCCTGAACCCCTCTTTCTTGGTATACCTTATAGCAGGCAAATTATCAAGAATCAAATTCCCCTGATACATCTCATCAATCCTCTTCTTCAAAAGCTTGAAGTCATCACTCGACAACAGCTCAGATTGACACAGAAAAATATCACTCTCATTTGAGTACATCTTAAAACTATATGGAGAGTTCTCAATCCTGTTTCCCATAAGAAGCTCACCAAGATTTTTAGCACTATCCTTCACTCCCTCATGTGGCTTGCAAAAGGGAAGACTATAATAGCTAAAGGGCATATTAGTATCAATGGAAGTGATCGAATTCACTTTCACCGACAAAACGTCACCCACAGCGTGCTTGCGGCGGTAGCTACCTGGAAGATAAAACCCATATCTGCATTAAAAAACCAAGAAAATGCTATAAACAAGATCATAAAACGAGTAAAAGACTCCATCTTTGAAGAGTTCCCGATCAAAGATGGAGTCTTTTAAAGATGGAGTAAGGATTTAATGATAAATCAATAGCATCTTTGAAGAGTAAAAGATGGGGGTTCCCGCTCATTTTGGCATACAACGAAAAAGTAAGGATTTAATGATAAATCAATAGCCCAGAAAGAATTTCTAAAAGAAAAATGGAAAGAACTGACCTTGTATACCAAAATGAGAGGAAAATGAGATGCAAACACACAAAGTAGTGTCTCTATACGAAAGAAACACAAAGATCTCATAAAGAAATGAAAATCTCATCAGTGATCTTCTGCATATAAACAGGAAAGAAACACAAAGTTCTTATGAAAATGACGATCAACGTACCTATGGTAGCAATCTTTCACTGGAAGCACTCAACAATGGGAGTAGCAGCAAGACTTTGACTCGAAGACTGCTCGTAGTGCGCCAATCTACACCATGGCTCCAGTAAGGGATGGAGTGGCGGAGTAATTGAACGGCTGAGGCAAAGCTGAGAGATCGACGCTAGTCGGCAGTGGTGAACTTTCGAATAGCAGAGGCGAAGCTGGAGATAGCAGCTTTAGCTTGATGACCTTTATGAAGCCTAACACTAGAAGCCCTTGCATAATTCCATCAAACCAAGTATAGAGCTTGGGTACTCGCTGCCCTTTCCTGTAAGTTAAAGTTTCCCTCTTTCTTTACCTACTTGCCACCATCTAACGGTCATGTCGGTGAGCGGTTTGTTTTTGAGTTGAAACCTTTTTAACAGCGGAAGTTCACACTTGAGCTGTTTCATTTCCATTCTACACTGTTTCCACATTTTTCTTATTCTTCTAATGCTTTCATATCCACTCTAACCATCCTTCCAAGTTAATTATCTTGATTCTTCTTTGTGTTCATTTCATTTGATTTATGAGATGAATATAAGGATGATGAATGCTTGTTTAAGGATGTTCTAAACTCATTTAGGATTGATTCTTGAATCAATTATGATTTGATTGCTTTTGATGTTAATGTGTTTGTGTATTGTGATTGTCTATCATTTTGGCATACTTTGGTAACATACTGAGAAATTGAATCAATAGCAGCATGATTACGTTGGCTAATGAGAATTAAAAACCTAATAGATGACATAAACATCAAATCAGTAATTATACAACGAGAGATCATGTTTGAGGACCTAATTGTCTATTAGACTGCTTAAGAGCTAATTGGAACGTCGACTGTTTTGTTAATTGAGAAATTGAAAAATAAAAAATTTGGATTCAATTAGAGATTATGATTTAGGGTTTAATGATTAGGTCTCGAGAGAGAATAATCAACGTTTTGAAATTTTAGGATCGATACCAATTAAATCAAAAGTAATTAAGGTAGCAATTGATGATAGAATGAATCCCCTCTTCTCATAATTGGTTAATCTTGTCTTCTGCAATTTCTTGATTATTAAATGGTTATGCTCTATTTCGATTTCCTTATATTAATTTCATAATTTCATTTTTGATCAATTCATAATCAATTGTTTAATTTTCTGTTTTAGTTTCTATTTTCACTTTTATCACACTTGTTATAACCTTAGATAACATTAGGATTCAATTAGTTCACTAATTCCTTTAGTGATCAACACCTTAATTACTATGCTTTACAATCTGTGCACTTGCAGATTATTGAGGGTTTTATAAGATTAAAACTTGCTCAACAAGGTGAATTATTTATTTGTTATTTTATGTGACTTTATATTATTTTTAGGTTCAATTTATAAATCAGCCCAATTTTCTCATTTTGTATGGTTACTAGATGTCATAGAAGGGCTTACTCTTATCTCAACTTTGATATGAAAACAAACTTAAAAAGTCACATATAGATGCTTTATGCCCAATCATCCTCTATATTACTGCGATTGCTAGCATAAAGTTAGTTAGCTAATGCTTATTCTTCGGATACCATCATTGCTTCTTCTCCTAAAAAAGAAGTTTACAACTTGTAGGCCTTCTACCTTCATATGGCATCGCTCCGTCAGACTTTTGCCCATTGTGAAAAATTCCCCACAGTTGCCTCTCGTGGGCGTATAGGAAGTATAAATATTTAAATTTATATAAGCAACCACATAGAACTTATGCTCTATCAGGTCAATTTGGATAGTGGAACTTATACTTGTCTTGAGCTTATATAATGAGTTACAAGGTTTAACAAGTTAAAGCCAACTAGTCATTTGATTATGGGGGAACAAGTTACAATTTTCCTAATGACAGTAATATATAGAACACCTTCAATATTCAATCTAGACAAGTTTAAAGTATTTTTGAAGTCTTATATGTAGTTAGTTGTCTTGCAAAAAGAGTTTTTACTTTACTATCCTTTACTAATACACCTCTTGACATTTAGAATAATTCGAAATACTTTTCATATTTACAAGTATATTCATATATTTTATTACTATTTTATTATGTCTTTAATTAATAATTTTAATAATATAATTTCATTTTATAGGATCATAAAGGAACAATAGATAGCAAGAATATTGATACATATGCTTCAACTGATGAATAAATATCATATAGGGGTAAAAGAATTCATTTAAACTCAAAATATTATATGTTATTTCTCATTTGACATGCGTTCCACAAATATAATGACTAGATGGAAGGTACTACAAATTAATCTTGAATTCTTTTAAAAATAGTAACAAATCTAGAGAACCATTTTTATATGCCTCCAAAAGTATTACTTTATTTTAAATAATTATACTAATTGCAATTTCTTTTTAATCTTTTTTAATATTGTTTTCTTTAAATATTTAGGTGATTTCTATTTGGTTGATTTAAGCTGCACTAATATGTTTGAATTTTTTCACCATACCAAGATGAGAGATATCATTTATGAGATTATAAAGGAAAAGGAAGAGATCAAGGTCCATAGTAATTATTTAACTACAAGCATTATTCATTGAGAAATATTATTAAAAGAAGTTTTGGCATTATAAAATTAAGATTTCTTATACTTTTGAATATGCCCAATTATGATATGAAAAAACAAGATTACATTGTTATTTCTTATTATGTGATAAATAATTTTATCATAATATTGAGATAAAGTAGTTAATTATTTAACAGTTGTGTTGAAAATAATGAGCAAATTGCAAAAATTGTAAATGAAGATGCAAATTCCCAAGTGGATTATAATATCACTCTTACACAACTTCAAAGTATGTCCCAAAAGGGGGATAAAATTGCTACACAAATGTAAAATAATTATATTATTAAAAGTTGTAATTGATTGGTGCTTCTTCTTATTAGTGATATTACTATTATTTTTAAATCATTATAGCAAGAAGATAAAAATCTTTAGATATTTAATTAGAATGAGTCAATATAATTTCTTTTTATACAAAATTAATGTATTATTATTTATTATATTGAATAGTCATACCTTTTTATTTTCAATGATTATGATAATTGATTAATTTAAAAATAAATTTTGAAATATTAAGAAATAAATTAAATTTAAATGTAATATTAACATTTAATAATTAAATTAATTTTTAGATTTAGATTTTTATTACAAATCTCAACTAAATAGATTTTTATTTTCAAATTTTTATTATAGATATGGACCCAATATGTTTTTATTTTGTTAATAAAAATATAAATTATTTAAAAATAATCTAAAAGAAAATAATCATAATAGATTAGCAGAAGTGAAGTCAAATGATCCTTAAATTGTGATTCCTAATTGATCTAAGAATTAACAATTTAATACATATCTGACGTTCTAAAAAGGCTATCTGTGAATGCATGTAAAATTAAATATCTAATATATCAATATCTAGCTCCAATCCTTTATTAACTTTTAGGAATCTTATTTAATAAAAAGTGGTTCACTTATGAAAAGGAGTTTCATATTTTAATTCAAAATTTAAATATTATATTAAGTTAGTTCTAATATTTTTATTTATATCATTTAAAAGGAAAAGTGATCCATATATAAATAAAATTACTATCTCTAAATATACAAGTCAGAGTACCATATATCAACTCAAAGTGTTTAAGATATCAAATAAAAAATTTAGCATCAAATTTTAACTCTATCACCATTTTTTTTTGAAAAATAAAGAAATTCATCGAAATAGCCTATGAAGGCTTACAAAGGCATATTACAAGGCTATAATAACAACAAGATTTGTAGGTATGTAGTAAGACAACCTATCATCAGTATAATTGCTAATTCAGTCTAGATTTAGATTACAACAGTTCCTAGTTAAATTTTATAGAAAAGCTCAGGTTATCAATGACTTAGTAGGTAACCAGTATCTTTTTGATCCAATATTTTTATTTATATCATTTAAAAGGAAAACTAATCTATATATAAATAAAATTACTATCTCTTAATACACAAGTAAGAGTACCATATGTCAACTCAAAGTGTTTAAGATATCAAATAAAAAATTTTAACATCAAATTTTAACTCTAACACCATTTTAAAAAAAAATAAAGATATTCATTTAAATAGCCCATGAAGGGTCACAAAGGCATATTACAAGGCTATAATAACAAAAATATCTGTAGGTATGTAGTAAGACAACCTATCATTAGTACAACTGCTAATTCGGTATAGATTTAGATTACAATTAGATTACAGCAGTTCCCAGTTACATTTCACAGAAAAGCTCAGGTTATCAATGACTTGGTGGGCAACTAGTACCTTTTTGATCCAACAATAGGTTCTATATATACAAAAACTTTTTGTTTAGTATGAATATCCTTGAAAATTCTTTAATTTCATTTATACCAAATTGAGCAGACAAAGTAGATTATACTAAGCTCAAGCACTTCTTATACTCCCCAATTCTTTTATAATGGTTCTCTACCTAAATTAAGATATTTTCCCAATCATTTACAGGATAAACTAGGTTCATATTTTGCTGCATCCTTGCCCATACCATGGATGAGAATCTACAATTAAAGAATAGATGATTTATAGTTTCAGGTAAATTGTTGCAAAGGAACAAATCTGGTCATTCAGTCCCCTTTATTTATCTTTGGTCTTCAATCTTCCTCTGGCTACCAACCAAGTAATAAAAAAAGCTTAGGGCAATATGGACCCTTTCTACACTATATTAAACCAGGGTATGTTTAGATGATGAGGTTTTATAGCTTTGAAGCAAGAAGAATTGAAGAACTCTCCATTGCCATTAATAGACCAAATGATTTTTATCCTTGGAGGAATTTGGAAAATATCTTAGAAGGAAGGCCTGCAATCTGTCTGTTCCTTTACCTATAATCTTCTCAGCATTTTGATTGATAACAAAGGATTCTTTAGTGTTGATAGTCAATCTGCCAATTAGAGTGGACAGCTATTCTCTCTTGATTAGTGGACTTTGAGGAGTCCAATTGTCATACCAGAGCTAAGAGTCTTCACCATTTCCAATCTGAATTTTGATAAGAGGATAAATAATGTGCCTTTATCTCAATATTTGGATGAATGGCCACTAGTGCTCCTATTTCTCTTCCAACTTCCATAAATTAATGTCTTTCAAATAGTATTATTTATTCTTTTTCTCCAAAATGTCTCTTTGTCTTTAAAAAGTCTCTAAGTCCTTTTAACTACTATTTTGGTTTGAATCAGCTGGATTGAAACAAGCCCTGGCCCTCTTTATTATTTTCTCTAGCAAAGGTGTTCCCATTTCATCTTGACTCCTTTAGAGACCTCATCTTTCCCAAACCAAAGGAAGTTTTTCATACATCTTTCAATTTCTTTATTTATCTTCTTAGGAATAACTAGATGTGAGCTCCAATGGTTGTATAAGTTGTTCATAAATGATAAAATAAGTTGAACTCTCTGTTTATATGAAAGGGATTTGTTATGCCAGGCTTTAATTTTTTTTTGAACCTCTCCAATATCACTAAACAATTATGGAACTTTAGCTTTTTAAAAGATATAAGCACTCCAAGATATTTGAAAGGGAAATTTTGAATGTCCAATCTAAAGATGTCCATAAGACTATCTGTATTAGAGACATCACTAAAGAAATAGATCTTCCTTTTCAGACTATTAACTTTTAAACCATAAATTTTGTGTAACTCCATAAGAGATTCGTGCAATATTGATAATAATTTCTAATCTATAGTAGTCATTTGCAAAATTGAGATGAGTAAGTTATGATACCTTGAATTTATAGTGAAAGGTGAAGTATGAATTTCCATCAACGTTTAATTTGATAATTCTGTTGAGATTCTCCAATAAGATTGCAAATAGGTAAAGGGATAAGAGATCCCCTTGCCTTATCCCATTTAATCATTTAAAAAGTTTGGATGGGGAACTAGTAATGAGAACACTATAAGAAGGTGCTGAGATATACTTCCTACTCCATGAGATAAATTTTGGGGGGAGACTAACTCCAACACCAAAATAATTTTTCATAAATCTCATTTTTAAGAAAGAGAAATTTAATTACAATAAAAATATTACATTTCAACCTAAAATATGAATATTGAAGTAAGTTGTTATGATAATTTTTCGTTAATCTCCAAAATGGATAAACACCACATAAATAAAAAGAAAAAAGGAGCAAGAAAACCTCCATCTCATAAATTTGAAGAGTGATTTATATATAAATAAGAGTTTGTTTCCAAAATTGAATGAATCATATACAAGAGAATTATCATATTTTAATTCAAAATTTTTAAGTATTTGATCATAAATTCATTCTCTAGAAAAACCATTATAATTACTACTTCTACTCGGTGGGAGAATTGATAAATGAATAAATACTATAACTTAATTAAAAAGATCTATTAATTAAAAAAGTTGAAATTTCTTCTCTAAGTTGAACCTATTTTATTAGTTTACAAATTGGACATATTTTCACTGATTTCTTTTAATTTGAACCATATGTATTATTTACGCAAAAGCACTAGACACCAACACAACATCTAGAAGTTTTACCAATCAAATGAAACCAAATATCAAAATACTAGGTAAAAAGATAGACCTTCCTAGTAGTGTAAGTAGGGATGGCAGTTTTGGCTTAGCCCAACCCAGCCCAGTCTGACTTTGGCCAGGGTTAACTAGGCCATGTGCCAAGATTGGTTGGTGATTTTTGCTTAATTGATTGTAAAATTATTCCATAACATTTAGTGATTAATGATATGAAATTGCTTAAGATACTCTAACTCGTATGTAGTTTTACGCACAATTCTGAAGAAAAGGAGTTAAAGTTAATCGCAAGCACTATACTTGAGTCATTTTTCGAAGAAGCACACTCATCTTCATGGAGTAAGAAGAAGAAAATTAGAGCAAGAAGAAAACAAAAAAAGCTTTTCAAAATAACATTTGTTGGACTAGAAGAAAATTTCAAAAATTCAGTCCAAAAGAAGAAAACAAAGTAGCTACTAAGTAAAACCACACAGTAGCTTGGAAGGAGCAAAGTAGATGTAAAAAACCAATTGCAAAACAACAGAAAAAATATAGCAGCTAGAATTACAAAATGACAACATCCAATAAGCTCCTAGGAGGAGCTAAATGGCAGCACCGTAAGCAAAACACATGTAGAGGAAAACACTAAAACAAGTGGATAGAAAAGGAGCAAAAAGGCAGTTTAAATTGAAAGCAAGGAGGACCAAAACACAGCAACCAGGACAACACACCAGTAGCTGAGATGAAGGAAACGACAATGCATAACTAAGAGAGGAAAGCAGCAAAATGGCAGCACAAATGTTGGGCCAAAATAGAGACGTAAATGAATAATAATAAAATGCAGAAGTAGCAGAGAAGAAGAGGGAGGAAGGTTTATATGTTGGTTTTGGAAAAAGAACGAGGAGAGGGGGGATGTTTTTGGGACATAAGCAATTTTATCTTGGGAGCTCTCGGTTTTAATGAAGAGAAAGGGCAAAGCTCTCAACCATGAGAGATTTATGGATGGGTAGCTTTCCTGACGCCAATTCGGAGGTGATATCGACATCGATGACCCGGTTACGCATTCTTTCCTTGTATTTGTTATTTTCTTTCTCTCTTTAGGAATTGATTGTGTTATCCTATGTGTATGGATTTGGGTTTTGTGTATGAATGATCATATTCTCAATATTGTTTGATTATTTGTGTATGAACTCATCGCTAGAATTTCAATATAATCCGTAATTGTTATATTGAAATTCATTTATAGAGACTAATGATTCGTAATCATCAGGGATAACATAACCTAGGTTAAATGACCCCTGTGTATCTAATTGTTGCCTTGATTAATTGGTTTTCCTAATTCATAATGCGACTACCCAAGTAAATCTAGAGATTGTATCTTAGGTTATTTGGTAGTTAGGTTTAATTAACAAGCATCTTTTAATTAAACAATTCCTAAGGAAAAACTCGGGTTAATAAAGCTTCTCATTAACCTACAATTAATAGTTACTAAGAGAGGTAAAAGAACAATAAATCAATGAAATATGTTTAATTATGTTATCGGCCGAGATTGAACTGAAGAATTGGGTCCCTAACGCATTTACCATTTTCCATTTTTTGCATGTTTTCTTTAATTTGTTTTCATTACTTTAGTTTGAATTTATTTTGTTAGATGTACCATCCAAACCCCCTTTAAATCTAAACACCATTTAATTTCATTTCAACAACTTTACACACACTCTCTATGGAATCAACCTAGACTCACTACTGCTATAATAGTAAGTCGAGTTTATTTTTACACTACCAATTTTGTCGTCGTTTTTGGGGAGTACAAAGTTTTAGTTTTTTTCTTGATTTTAATTGGTGTTTTGTACATATTTTTTGTAATTAGTTTCGTTTCATTTATTTCTTGATCTTTTCACTTTTTATTTAATGTTTGTGAAATAAAAAAATCATGAACGGAAGTAATTTTTTCTTTAACTCATATTCGCAATCATATAACCATGTTTGGACTGATAGACCTAACTTTAGTTATGGATGGGATGATCAATATAATTACTTCCATGATAATACTCAGGACACACAACAATTCACGTATAGATTATAAGTTTCTTATTATAATTCAGGTACATCTCTGGAAGAATTGTTAATATTATGAATGCTAATACTTTGGAATTGCAACAAGGTGTACAATAATTCCAACAGGATGGATGCCAATTGTGGTATGATACAAGGTCTAGCGCCTAAGATGTAGAGAGTCAACAAAATTCAGGTACATCTCTGGAAGAATTGATTAATATTATGAATGCTAATACTTTGCAATTTCAGCAGGATGTACAGTAGCAGTTCCAGCAGGAAATAATGCAAGTCCATCAAGATACAATTTCTAGAATCCACAAGCCAAATGGGTGAGATGGTGATAGTTGTGATTTGCATTGTGTTTTAGGGTGTAATTTGTTAGGCATTTAGTGTGAATTTGAGCGTTGAGTGTGTATTTATGGTTTAATTGTGTTATTTTATGTGTTTAAGTGTTTTTATAGGTTAGTATGAGTCTTTGAGCTTAATTGTTATATTTTTGAGGTACTTTGATGTGTTTGTTAGTGTTTCAGGGTAAACAGCGAAGAATGGAGAAGTTACGAAGAGTTTCAGGCCAAAAACATAGCCTATGATCGTGGCACAACAAACCACGATTGTGACAGAGAGGGATGAGCCAGGGCAGTCAGGATACGATCATGCACTTTGGGTACGGTCATGACAGAGAGCTTAGATCTAGGCCACGATCGTGCACTTTGAGTCATGATCATGACAGAGAGGGTTAAGCATTGGCCATAATCGTAGCACACATTGACCTGAAGCAAAAACTCAAATTTCGCAAGATTTTTCGAAACGTTTCGACCTGACTTTAACCTAAAGCATCTGAAGTATAAATACATCATTATGATATAGATGCAGCAGCCTTGGAGAGTATGAAAAAGAGAGCTTTCATGTTAGCCAATTTCGAAAAAACTTAGAGAGAAATCAAGAGATTAAGGAAGGAAACAAAGGAAGAGAAACACAGATAAGAAGCTTGTCGTGACGTACTTCCCCGAACAGGTGGTTTCCCACTATCACTGCCTTTACAATTTCATTCCTGACATATTTTTCGGTTATTTCATTTTTATTAATGTATAGAATTGGAATAGGTGTTAAGAATAGGAAGTGTTGAATGTTAAGTTTTTGCTTATACTCACTTTTGGGATTTTGATTTTTGAGATTAATAAAGTTTGATTGATTGTGTTTTTATCGATTCAATTGTGATTTAATTATGCTCTTAATAACTTGTCAATAAACTGAGAGGGTGAGCCGAGTGAAAAAAATCAAATTGGGCTAACAAGAGTTAGGTGATTTGATAGGTAAAGAATTGAATC
>JAOTJB010322770.1:0-14212 GCA_027123815.1 Erythroxylum minutifolium | reverse complement strand
TTATAATTTCTAATTGCATAATAATTATTCCATGGATTTTATCTTTATGATTAATAATTAAATAATTAAAAAATACACAAAGATAAAGAATGCCTTTTATTGAACAATAATAATGTCATACAAATAAAATTACAACCAAAATAAATTGGCTGCAAGGGCATAAACTAACAATATTTACCAGTACTTTGATATATTTTTTTCTGATCTTTATGGTTTAGCTGTCATCTTGTCCATAAGCTAGTGGATGTCAGGTTCTTTTACTATTTGACAAACCTTGTAATAGCTTTGCTAGAGATATAATATTATTTATTTATTTCTAAAATAAATAGTGTGCACCACAAAATGACTCGTTAGGATAAGGTCTCCATAAATCAAAGTGCATAAGATCAAAGTAACTTCTAGTATTGTCATCACTTAATAGGAAGGAGAATGAGATTGTTTGACTCAAAAATAAGCATCATAGATATTCTTGTTCTTAGAATCTATCCTATTAATATTAATAACAAAAGATAAGTATTAACTTGACTAATGTCCAAAACGTCGATGCCATACTTGAGTTTTGTATCACACAAAGCTCATTAGTGAAAAGAATATGACAATTTAACTCAATAACACTACAACAAAAGGGGCTTTTGGCGATGAACATTTTTATCACTAAAAGTCCCAAATTCATCGATAAAAAGTGTTAGAGATGAAAAAAATTCATCGAATAGATCGTCGCAAATTTTCGGTAACAAAATATCATTGGTGACGTTTTCGCAAAATTGTCATAAATTACTTTTTCCTATGATAACAAATATATCACTAAAAGTGAAAGGAGAGAATACAAAATATCGTAATCAATGATGTTTTGATACGCTTTATTTTCGAGGCTAATAATATTTAGCGATGAATAGAGAATCGTCACTAATAATGGTTGGAGCTGATTATTTTTCATAGCAAAAATGTTTTATCTACGTTTCCTAAGGCGTAGTTAACAGTTATTTGTGATGTTTTTATAAACGTATCTAAAAGTTTTGTTGAAGAATTTAGAAACATTGCAAAATCTTTTTAGCTACACTTTTTTTAGTAAACATTACTATTAAAATTTTAACATTTTAATCCATCTGATTGTTTGTAATATTTTTTTAATTATAATTAATTAAACAAAAATATAATTAAAAATTAGAAGCATTTTATATTAAAAATCAAACGTAATTAAATGTTAATTACAAATGTTAATAAAAATAGTCATGTACAAACTAAGACTCATTTTCATCGTCACTAGAATTTACATAATTTAAGTTAAGTATTTGTTTCACCATCTTTTCAAGCCTAGCTAACTTTCTTTCAGCACGGTGTAACTTTTATTCATTACATTCTAACTTAGCCTTTAGCGACTAGTTCTCCTCTTGAAGATGGGTAATATATGGTGGTCTTGAGGAGGATGAACCAGTTGACTTAGGGTCAATCCTAAGACCTTTGATATAGTCGGATCTTGTACCAAGCACATTGTTACAAATGTAATCTACATTTGGCTCATATCTGTCAGATAATGAGGCCCACAATAACTCCTACATTTTATTCTAAAATTTAAAAAACAAAATCAATATTTAATTTAAATGTTATTAGTTAGTACTATAAAATAAATAAACTTAAACATCAAACAAATTTTTATACTTAAATAATTATTATGTGCTTCTTCAAATGTCCAACCTTGACCTTCCTTGTAGTGTGTCAGTTTGTAGAGTGTGATCCTATCATACTCTGGTCCATGTAGTTCATTCTGACTCTATTTTATGAAAAAAGAATTAAAAATATAATAAATGATATTGTATTTACTGATATAATTATAACTTCTAAACAAAAACTTACAAATTCATTTCATACGACAACAAATGATTTAGAGTCGGTGTTGTGAGGAGTTTTTATTTTTCCTTTGTTAACTTTTTCTTTCTTACACTTTTCCTAAATAAAGAAAATAAATAGTCATTAAAATTTTTAACAAGATTAATGGAAGCAAATGTGAAGAGAAAGAAGACAAACCTTAAAGTTGGCAGAGACCCAATAATCACACATTTGGCTCCAATGTTTTGGTATCACCTGTTCGAGAACATGTCTCCTTACCTCCTCATCTAAAGGAAAAGATCTATAATATTTATGTAGTCGACAATGATGATCCTTGGCCCTTTGTTTTAACAATGAACTCACACGGCTTGAAACTTCAGGGTTCTCGATATCAACGATATTCAACTTCATCTGTGAATAATAAGTAAAAGTTAAATTAATCTTTAAATAAGTGAAACAAAATTGTGTATAATTAAATAAATTGAAAAATTACCAAAACTTTGTCTGAAACATTTTTTAACAATTTGTCTTCCTTCAAGTGCTTGGCATGGTAAATGCAAGGTAATTCAATCCTGACAATGACCCCTAACTCACTATATAATTTTGTCTATTGAATCTTATCA
The DNA here is from genome assembly GCA_027123815.1 of Erythroxylum minutifolium. Lineage (NCBI taxonomy): Eukaryota > Viridiplantae > Streptophyta > Magnoliopsida > Malpighiales > Erythroxylaceae > Erythroxylum > Erythroxylum minutifolium. The sequence continues at coordinate 11,762 of JAOTJB010322770.1, read as the reverse complement.
ACAGGATGACTTTACAAGGTATCAACATGCAAAGACAACTTGCTATTCATTGCAAAATGCATGCATTACCCTTGAAAACCTTTAGTGACACCTCTTTTTCTGATACCAGTATTAGAATCTAACAACAAAAGAATAATGATAAGAAAAAACATGAAAAACATCCAAATATATATTTAAGCATAAGTCTAATTATAAGTTGTAAAGATTAACAGACCTGAATATCCTTCAACACTAATTGAGATAGAAAAAGGATGTTACTGACTGGCTTCATTATTGGTTTAAGTCATTTGTTGTTGTTGAATAGGGTCAGATTGATGTGGTTGTTATAGTGAAGGAACAATTTTGATAATTGTCACCTTTTTTTCTCTGTTTCTACCAGGTGCCATTATATTGAATATCTATAACTCAAATATCAACATTATGCATAAACATAAGTCAAACATCAACATTCCGCATTAATATAAGTCAAACATGAACATTCCACATAAATATAAATCAAACATAAACATTTCACATTAATATAAGTCAAACATAAACATTATGCAAAATTCATTATTATGTGGTGAAGTATAAGTAATGTAGAGAAAACATAATTAATGATTATCTAGAATATAAGCTTTATTAAGTATTTTTTATACTAAATTTGTGTTTATCATATACTAGGATGTTACATGCATATTTCAAGTGAGGAGTCAGTAGAGAATCATCAAGACATTAAAGGGATATGATAAGTATTACTCATTTAGCTAAATCCTATTAAATCTTTGATAAAGTGATAGAGTTAATTTATTTATTTGATTCTTAATGATATTTGAATTTTTTAAACAATTTTAGATTTTTTTAAGTATTAATTGATTATTTGAGTTGTTAGATATTACAATGAGATTGTTGGATGAGTTTGATCATTTATATGTTATTCCTTTATAAAAGTTTTTAGTTTAGCATGTTGGCTAAACCTAGCTCGATAGTGATACTATTATGATTTAGCCTTAGTATTACGTGTCAATTTATCATGAACTCACATTAAGCATAACATATAAAATCTAAATAACTAAATAACTAAATTTGTGAAGCCTTCTACATCATAAAGTCAATTTATTTTTATATATTCTTCAAATTCTTTTCATAATTTACAAAGAAGGATTTATTTTGTCTTATTACAATCTTCATATTTCTCCTTGACATTTTATTCAAGGATTTTCATAATCTTTAAGATTATCATTTAAAATATTGAAGAACAACTAATGTAAATAGCCTTAAATTTCTTAGACTTCTATTTACTAAAATTTACTTTGATTTATTATAGAATTATGTGGAATTGGAATTAATTTTCTCACTATTTTATTAACTTAAATAGATTAAAAATTTAAAGTAACTTTTTAATCCTTAACAACTCTTCTTGAAGCTTGTGTATTAAAGATTAAAATTCATATAAAAATTGCTACAAATTATGATAAAAGTGAAAGTTATTTTAATTTCTTTAAAGAATCTTATTTTAGTTTTTTGTGTGTCAAAAATAATTAACAATCAAAATACTTAAGAACTAAGCATTTTAAGAGATAAATAAAAATAATGCAGGCTTAATATGCATATAAACAGGGAAAGGTTCAAAAAAATAGTCAATATTATTGTATATATCTTTTTTCCACTAATTAAAACAAATACATGCCTTCATTTGTATCAAATTAGACCATGATAATTCATAACTACTATCATTATAAGTATTAACGTATATTATCTCACAATCTTTATTAGTCAACCAAATCCCTCTAATTAACCTTTATTTTTGCCTAAGATCATGTACATTAATGATGTATTTTATTATGTTGATTTGTTGCTTTATTTAGAGACATTTACAATGTTTCAATAGGAGTATGTACGTCTCTTTTGAGAAACAAAGAAATACAAACTTCATCTTTAATTCCTTCTGTCATTCTCTATTTCTACATGGTATCAAAGCCTCCTATGTAACAAAAGAAGTCAAAATTCTGGAGCTTTTCCATTCTTACTCTCAAGTATTTTGCTCTTACATTCTAGGTTAAGAAATTTGCTTCAAAAATAATTTTCCATATACCGAATTATTTCTCATCATTTGCAGATCACATTGGTGCAAATTTTGTGGTCGGACAGCCTCCCAGTGCCCACACATACTGTTAAAAGGCACTGATCTCCAAAAACCTAGTTGCAGAAACGTTGGAGGTAGAAGACGATCTAAACAACATCATTTCACTTCAAATACAGAAGGAGCCACATCATCGCCATATAAACAACGTGCCAGTGCCATGTCATCGCCATGTGTTGTCCACGTTATTGCCATGTGTTACCACGTCATCGCCACATGGTGTCTTCTGAGCCGTCCACATGTCCTCTTTTGTTCGGGTTAGACTTGTCAGTTTAGTTCGGTTCGGTGGTTAACTTACACTTTGATAGTCCAATTTACCACTGTTTAATTTGGGTTCTCTGTAAACCAGATTGATTCCTAAGGTTTCTTGATGCCTTGAATCCAATGTTTTAAAAACCAGACCAGACATCGAACCGGTCGAAGGAAAGATTTAAGATTTAGAGGTTCAACCGGTAATAAACCACTATAAAACTGGTATATAATAAATAAGAAGTAAATTTTATAAGAATAAGTAAAAATAAAATATTTTATTGAAATAAAAAATACAACAATATCTATTATATCACCTTAAATTTCATATACAAATGGAATTGATAGCACTTAAAAATGGACCATCCCTTTTCAATCACGTGTCTACAGGCACTAAGTGCACCTAGAAAGGTAACTTCATTTGGTTTTAACCCTTTTTGGGCTATCTCTTCAAAATGTTCAACTGCTTCTGTTGCCCTTCCATTCTGTCCACATCCTACAATAATTCCTGTCCAACACACAACATCCTTCTCATGAACAGTATCAAACAAAGCTAAACCAGCGTCAATTTCACCACTTTTAGAATACATATCAATAAGAGCAGTGACTTTAACTCTCTCTGCTTCATATCCACTCTTTATACAAAAAGCATGAACCTTTTTGCCACGTTGAAGGCATGCTAAACTTGAACAAACTTTGAGAACATTGGAAACAACATATTGATCCACTTCAAGCTCCAGATTAATCATATCCCTGAACAATGAAAAAGATAGAGAGTTTAGTTCAATCTTAGAGCATCCCACGAGTAAACCAGACCAAGCAATAATATCTTTTTTAGGAATTCTGGTAAAGAGTAGAAAAGCATCCCTAATCTTCTGTACTTTTTCGTAGAGGTCTATAAGAATGCTTCCGACAACACAATCTAATTCATACCCCCTATAAACAACTAAACCATAAACTTAAATCCCCAGTCTCAAATTAAGCAAGTTGACGTAGACCTTTAAAGCACTACTTAGTGTGTAAGAATCCATACATAAACCAGAATGATATATTTGAAAAAGCATAGCTATAGTAGTTATATTTTTTTTCATTAACAACATACCCATGAAGCATAGAATTCCAAAGTGTCAATTTATCACAAAATGAGGCACTGGAACCAGAGTTTTGATGAAACAACTTCAATGATGCATCAAATGCATTGCAATTTAAATACATATCCACAAGTGCTGACAATGTAAAGTAGCTAGACTCAAAACATCGCTTCAAAACGTAACAGTGAATTTATTTCCTCATGTCCAAGAAACCAACATAATTATATGTCTTAAGAGCACAAGGAAATGTGAACTCATCAAGTTTAAAGCCGTTATGGTGCATTGAGTAAGTTACAATTTTAAGTTTTTACTTTGCTCATCTAGTTCAATGACCTTAAAACTTGCTCCGATCTGTGTAAATAGTTGTTTGACCCTTTTACAATACCCACAGTAGGTTTTACTACAATAACCACATAAAACACCAAAGCAATTATAAGGAAAGATAATAGTATACTACCTTATCCAAGTTAAAAGAGAACCCGGAAAATAAAAGAACATATGATAGACAATCACGTAAACAGTAAAAGCATTCCTAAGTCCCAATCCACTTTCATTAACCCATCAAGTAGAATCTTGAGATCATATAAACAATGGCTATTATAATTTCAATAAAAAACCTTTAGCATACCCAAATAAGGCATCAAACTGAATTTCTTTCTTCCAAAGCAATAAATGAACAAATGAAAACAGATTCTGAATTTTATACTTTATTACACACTCTTCATTGTAAACATACAAACCTAGTAACGGATGGACCTAGTTCAGATTCCGAATCGACTCAGGGTAATAACAAGATGGATCTTTGGGAAGGAAGAACTGAAGTGAGTGTAGTGTTTAATTGAGCAAGAAGAGCAGCTCTGTAGTCCAAAATATTCTTTGCCACTTGCTTCACTTCTGATTCTAGATCTTCCAACTGTTTCTCTTACATCTCTTCCTCCTCATAGTGATATACCAGTTGGACCGGTTTGAAAAACTGTCCGATTTGTTAATAAATCGACTGATTTTAATACATAGAGGTTATTAGGTAAAACCGAACTGAACCACTGGCTTATTTAAAAGTTTTTAAAGCCTTACCTAAATCTAATTTTGAGGTTAGAATAACCAAATTCAATCTCTATAAATAGGTTTCCTCCTATCTTATTGCATTCTTTTACTATAGATGCCTATAAACTTCTCCAATACATTACCAACCCTATTAATATCATCTTTGATGGCTCTAACTATGATCTTTGGGATGAGGAAATGTGTAGTTTTCTTGAAGGAAGGTTTCTTTGGCATATTGTTACTAGAGAGATACATAAACTCACTCAAAAGAAAGATGAAGACATTGACGTATTCACCGAACGGTTAGTGACATGGGATGGCATGAACCATCAAATGTTAACACAGTTTTAAAATACATGTTCCAAAGCCATCAAACTTGACTTTCGATAGTTTGATACAGCTTAAGAGGTATGGAATTTTCTAAAAAATCATTACTCTATATCAGATGATGTCCATCGATTTTAGCTTTACAGGAGACTCCATCAAATGCAATAGCAACTTGGACAAATAATACATAGTTATGTGTCTGAATTACAAGAACTTTGGGATCAACTAGCACTTGGGGATCTTATCTGGCCTAATCCTGATGCTGATGTTGATGCGCTACATGCAAATCTTTATGATCATCAACATATATGGCACTTGCTTATGACTCTTAAGGATGAATTCGAACCTATTCATAGCTCTCTTCTTTATAGAGGAACTCTACCAAATCTTGAAACTGTTATTAAGGAGCTCATCTCAGAGGAAAGTCGTCTCAATATGCTCTACCTTGAAAAATCTGTCTCATCTATTGATATTATCCTTGCAACTCATACCCCATCTCAGGCCTCTGAAAATTTAGGTAAAAAGTATTATAAAGGATCTTGTAGCTATTGTAAAAGCTCAGCCATCACATCTCTGAATGTAAAAAATGACTTAAACACAACTCTGGACAAGGTAATTCTTCTAAATCTCCCAAGTGTGCTTTCACTGCTGTTGTTACCACTGAGGGGCCCATAGAAAGCACTTCTCCTATCTTAAAAGACCTTTATGCCCTTCAACAACTTTAACCAGATTCTGGTACAGTCTCCTTCTCTGCCCTATTTGTCACATCAGGTACTTCAAAATTTTAGTATCTCGATTCTGCCTGTTGTAATCATATGACATCTAATTCGTCTATATTGATCTTTAACAATGCCATCTATTCCACACATTGTTCACACTGTCGATAATTTTACTATACAAGTACAACATATAGACTCTGTTCACACATCTACATTACATTTACCTGAAACCTTTCTTGTTCCCAAACTCTCATTAAACTTTATTTCTGTTTGACAATTATGTGAACTTGGTGTTAACTTATCTTTTTGGAGTCATGGTTGTATTGTTCAAGATCCACAGATGGGCAAGATCCTTAGGAAAACGTGTAAGGTTGGATAGTTATTTGAGTTTTACTTCATGATAGTAGTGTTTTGGATAATGTTGTAGGGTTTAATTTGTTATGCATTTTGTGTTAAATTGAGTGTTGAGTAGGCATTTATGGTTTAATTAGATTAGTTTTTGTGTTTAAGTGTTTTATTGGGTTAGTCTGCATCTTTGAGCTGAAATTGTATATTTGTGAGGTACCTTGATGTGTGTGCTAGTGTTGTAGGGTAAATAGGAAAGAACGGTGAAGATTTGAAGAGTTTCAGGCTAAAAGACACAGGCCACGATTATGACAGAAGAGGAGGAGCCAGCAGCAACCAGGCCACAATCATGCATTATGGGCCACGATCGTGACAAAGAGCATCAAGTCAGGACACGATCGTACACAGCCAGCCACAATTGTGATAGAAAGGTTAAACAGTAGGCTACGATCGTGGCAAGTAGGGCCATAATCATGCCCTGTGGTTGACAAAAAAACTCAACTTTTGGGTGATTTTTTGGACCGTTTTGACCCTGAGTTTAACCTAGGATTGCTATAGAAGAAATGAACAATACCTAGTAGTCACAAGGGAGAGATTAGAGGGCCAAGAACTGCACAAAGAGAGAGAGACTTTGCCAAAAATTCGAGTGACAACCTAGTTAGAGGTCAATCGATCGAGGAAGGAGATGAAGGAAGAGAGGCACGAAGACACACTTGACGAGACATATTTTTAGGAACAGGTGGTTTCCCACAGTCGCTACTTCGAGATCCATTCCGAAAGTATATTCTAGTTGTTATTTCGATTTCATTGATGTGTGGAGTCTTAAGATTGGTTAGAGATATTTGTCGTTAAATGTTAATGCTTTTGTCTAAACTTACCTTCGGGTCTATTTATTCTTGAGATTAATAAGATTGTTTCGATTGTGTTTTATTTCAATTTATTATGATTTAATTCGATTCTTCATAACTAGGCAATAAATTGAGAGGATGAGTAAGTGAAAATCATCGATTTAGGTTAACAAAAGTTAGATAAATCGATAGGTAGAGAATTGAATCAAATTAGTAGAGTGTGTAACGAGAGATCGAGCACAGATTCCCGGTACGTTAATAGACAGTGTTAGAACTAGTTTAGGTTTTGGACAAATCACAGATCGAGAGTTCGCAATTTCCATAATTTGAATTAGGAAATATTAATTAGGGTTAAGAATTATAACTCGAGAGAGTAATTCATCCTAGGACCGTCTGGGCCCGTTAAATCGAAAATTTCATAATTAGATAGGTTTGCTTTAATTTCGAATAAATTTTCCCTTTCTCTCAATTGATCACTTCTAGGTTGAATTTCAGATTATTTATGTGAGTTTGCTTTCGTTTTTTCTTTTGGCGATTTAAATTCTCATATTTGGTTTTTGATTAATTTTAATTTCTGCAATAGTTGTTTAATTAGGTTTTGCGAACTTACCTGCTGTTAGATTTTAGGACTAGTTCTCTTCCTTGTGGGATCAATACCTTAGGTACTACGTGAATGACCCGTGTGTTTGCAGTAATTACCAAGGTTAAAAATTAGTAAAACTTAGACCGTGTAACCTTGAGCGAACACTTCACTAAATCTTCCTTCAAAGCTTGTAGTCGATGTTGTCACTTCTGATATCTGGCACTCTCGATTATCATCTTTCTTCCTCTAGATTAGGGTCTTTAATCTCTAGTGGTACTCTATGTCATATTAAGACTGAACAATTTGATTATTTTCCTTGACAACTTTCTAAACTTCATACTTTACCATTTTCTAACAATGATTCTATCTTTTTAGCACCTTTTAATCTAATTCATTCTGGGGGCCCTGCACCTCATAAAACTATGAGTGGCATGAAATATTATGTGATCTTTATTGAAGAACAACTAATGTAATGTAGAAGATTATTATTTTAAAAAAATTGAAGAACAAATAATGTAAATAGCCTTAAATTTCTTAGACTTCTATTTACTAAATTTTTACTTTGATTTATTATAGAATTATGTGGAACTGGAATTAAGTTTCTCACTATTTATTAACTAAATAGATTAAAAATGTAAAGTAACTTTTTTATCCTTAACAACTCTTCTTAAAGCTTTTGTATTAAAGATTAGAAGTCATATAAAAATTGCCAGAAATTATGATACAAGTGAAAGTTATTTTAATTTCTCTAAAGAATCTTATTTTAGTTTTTAGTGTGTTAAAAATAATTAACAATCAAAATGCTTAAGAATTAAGCATTTTAAGAGATAAATAAAAATAATGCAGGCTTAATATGCATATAAACAAGGAAAGGTTCTAAAAAAATAGTCAATATTATTGTATACATTTTTTTCACTAATTAAAACAAATACATGTCTTCATTTGTATCATATTAGACCATGATAGTAGTTTATTCATAACTACTATCATTATAAGGATTAGTAAAAAAAATTACAAGTAAATTAAGTTTGACTACTCCAACTACTCCTCTCACACTATGCCAAATTTCACTATAAGCATTAACACTTGAAACTCTTACAATCAATTATCAGTATAATGTTAAATGAACACTATTATATACCAACATAATGCAGAGCAGTCCCAACATTTTAACACAATCGGTTAAGAATTTTTATCGAATACTTGACAAGTATGACAAATTCATCCCAAAATAGCTAAGAAAATCATGTCTTTATAATAAACATTTTTTGGTTATTTATAAGAGTTCAACTACTAGTGGCAATTATATCCTCTCAAATATATTGAGAAGATATTTTCGATACAATTAGGGATGGCAAAATCAGCCCAGCCTGCTCTGGTAGGCCAAAAGCTGGTCCACCTGGCCAGGCCCGCTTTTGGCCCGGGTTAACCAGGCCACGAGCCTATCATAATCAGCCATAAGATAACCATGGTCTGCCCAGATAGGTCATGAGCTAGGTCGTCCAAAACGATGTCATTTTGACAGTTTTTGGCTTAAAAATAAATGGCGAGCCAGCCAGTCAGCCCCAGCCCAGCCCATTGACATCTCTAGATGCAATGCAACTGTTGTCTTATCTCTTCCGTGTTTGGCTCACTTTGCTCCCACTGGTGAATCATTTTTTCTAAACTCACAATGTGTTATAAAATGTTCTTAGGACAAAGTATCATACATATTTATACGTATTCCTAAAGTTTCACCTTACTTACAAATTACGCTTTATCTAAATCAAACAAATGATTCCTTAATTCTTTATAATATTTAATTAAGGTCAAGCTTATAAGGATTTTTAATCAAACATATGGGCTTATATTTGTATAATTGTGTATAAAGGCTATCATATAAAGTTGGGCCCAATTAATTAAAGTGGTCTAATATGGTCATCATATTTTAAGCTTTATGTACCTATTTTAAGTGTGGGCTTTATATGTGTAGAGATCGGGTTATAATTTCTAATTTTATGATGGGCCAAACTAGAAATTAGATTAGAGTTTTACCCTAATAAAAGTGGTCATGGTCCCCAAATTAAAACATACGCATAATTCTTTTCTGACATCCGATCATCAAAGAGAAAACAAAGAAAAAAGGGAAAACTCTGAAGAAAAGGCTACGTCCTAATGTGGAAGACAAAATTGCAAGACTCTAGTGCAAATTTCATAATGGATTTAGGTATGCTTCCGCTTTTATTTAATTCTTGATGATTTGATATAAACGGATCCTGGCTTTAAAGGATTAAAGACCAACAAGGCTATGTCATAATTAATGACTTGCATGTCATCTAATAATTACTAGCTTGAACAATCGAGTTAACCGGATGTCTTTATTGCCCAACGCCCTAAACCGAAGTAGCATAAACACGACACACAAAGACTACAGGGAGTGAAAAAAACTGTTAAGGGTACATCTTATTTATAAGGACCAGACTCAAAAAGCCCTCGTCCAAGCTCATATGCCAGTACACTATGCCAGGTTCGCCAAGCATGAATGGTGTTGCTGAAAGATGAAACAGAACACTCAAGGATATGGTGAGGAGTATGATTAGTCATTCTACCTTACCAACTAAAGCAACTGATAAGACCCCTTATGAACTTTGGATGGGCAAGAAGTCAAGTTTAAAGCACTTTCACATTTGGGGATCTCCAGCTGAGGCAAGGCCCTTGTAGGACAAATGAAAAGAAACTGGACTCAAAGATTATCAATTGTTTCTTTATTGGATATTCTAAAAGATCCAGGGGTTACAAGTTTTATAATCCCACTACTAGGGCAATTTTTGAGATGGGAAATGCCCAGTTTTTTAAGGATGTTGAGTTTACAGGGGGGAGAAAGGATTAAGGACTTTGTTTTTAAAGAGGAACGTGTTGAAATTCCTTTAATTGCTATTGAAAATGATTAGGGTCAGGTTTCCATTCCTAACATTGTTCAAAAAGCCATTCTAGATCAAGACAATGTCATGGAAACTCCTCCTCAAGTTCAACAACTTGTTCTAGAAGAACAAACTCTACAACCTCAAAAACCTATGCCATTAAGGAGATCCATTAGAGAGAGGAGAAGTGCAATTCCAAATGATTATGTTGTATTTCTTTAAGAACATGAAGTTGACATTATTATGGTGGAAGATGATCCAATCAACTTTCGTCAAGCCATAGAAAGTTCTAACTCTCAAAAGTGAATTGATGCCATGAATGAAGAGATAAAGTCCATGAAGGACAATGATGTTTGGGACCTTGTACTTGCCTAAAGGTGCGAAACTTATTGGTTACAAATAGATATTTAAAACCAAGAAGGATTTGAAAGGCAATGTAGAAAGGTACAAGGCTCGTCTTGTCGCTAAGGGCTTTACACAAAAAGAAGACATTGATTATAAAGAGACTTTCTCTCCAGTTTCTTTGAAAGACTCTTTCAGAATAATAATGGCATTAGTGACACATTTTGATCTTGAATTATATTAGATAGATGTTAAAACAGCATTTCTCAATGGTGACATTGATGAGACGATTTATATGGTGTAACCAGAAAACTTTGTGTCAGGAGATGCAAAGCAAATGGTTTGCAAACTAAAGAAATTCATTTATGGACTTAAGCATGCATCTCATCAATGGTATTATAGATTTCACCAAGTTGTCATCTCGATCGGTTTTGAGATGAACTTGGCTGATGATTGTATATACCATAAGTTTAGTGGGAGAAAGTACATTTTTCTAGTTTTATATGTCGATGACATATTGCTTTCTACCAATGATATAGGCTTATTGCACGAAACTAAAAGATTTCTGTCAAAGAAATTTGAAATGAAAGATCTTGATGATGCCTCTTTTGTTTTAGAGATTCAGATAAATCGAGAACGCTTTCGAGGTATTCTTGTATTATCACAAAAGAGCTATATCAAAAAGGTACTTAAAAGGTTTGGCATGTAAGATTGTAAACCAGGTGGTACCCCTGTGTCTAAAGGAGACAAGTTCAGTTTAAGTCAATGCCCCAAAAATGACTTTGAAGCTAAGGAAATGCAGAAGATCCTTATGCTTTGGTTGTTGGAAGTCTAATGTATGCTCAGGTTTGTACGTGTGCGGATATTGCATACATTGTTGGAATGTTATGGAGATATTTAAGTAACCTAAGATTAGATCACTATAAAGCAACCAAACGGGTTATGTGACACTTGCAGAGAACGAAAAATTATATGCTCACATACAAAAAATTGGATAAGCTGGAGATCATTGGTGATAGGTTGTCAAACTACCAAAAATAAAAATATATTTCCAACTCTCCTAAAAACTAGGTAGCTAGTGGTGAATCAGGTTGCATCCATAGGGAATTAGTGCAGAGTTACTCAAATGCTCAGAAAATAACAGATTAAAGAATTGATATTGCAGGAGATGTAAATAAAAATAAAAGCAACG
>JAOTJB010322706.1:0-14221 GCA_027123815.1 Erythroxylum minutifolium | reverse complement strand
ACCCAAAATTGCAACATATTTTTCAGGACCGAGAGTAGACTCCTAGCTCCAGAGGGACTTTTCTGGCCGTGTAGATCAGGATGGTGAGAGAGGTCATGGCTCACAGGTCGGTCAGCTGGGATTTTTGGGACTTTTGGGATGACCTAGTAGAGTTGTTGTATTCTTCCTCTTTTATGTAGTATCTTGTACTAGGTTTTTGTACAGATATGTACAGACAGTACAGTATGATGATGTATAAACTTTTGATTTTGATCAATGAAATGAGGAAGAGTTTGATTTTAAAAATCTTGTGGTTTACAATTAATGTTTTATCATTCAAATTGATATGATGCCCTATGGAGTAACTGTAGTGATTGCACGTAGCGCTCCCTTATCATAGGATATGTATCGGAATGACCTACGGGCATCCCAGTGCGTACCCTACGGTAATGGGGTGTTACATTTAGTAGGCGAAACAACCCATTCGCACAGTCGCTAGGCACTTCGATGGGTAAAACAGCCCTTTGGCACAATCATCAGGCACCTTCAGTGGGAAAAATAGACGGTTGGAACGTTCGATGGGAAAAACAACCCGTTGGAAAACCATCAGTCAGCAAAATAGCCAGTTGGCACACCTTTGCTAGGAAAAACAACACGTTGGTAAGATCACTAGGCACCTTCAGTGGGAATCACAACTTGTTGGCACACCTTCTGCAAACAAAATAGCTTATTGGCACACCTTTAGTGGATAAAACATCCCATTAGACACCTTCGATGGGAAAACAACCCGTTTTCCACACCTTTGTTAGGCAAAACAACCCATTGGCATAGTCGCTAGGCATCTTCTGTAGGCAAAACATCCCATTAGACACCTTCGGTGGGAAAATCAACCCGTTTGCACACCTTTGTTAGGCAAAACAACCCATTGGCACAGTCGCTAGGCACCTTCAGAGGCCAAAACAGCCCATTGGCATTATTGTTAGGCACTTCAAAGGGAAAAACAGCCGTTTGGCACATTCGATGGGAAAAACAAATCGTTGGAACACCTTCGGTGGGCAAAAAAGCCTGCTGACACAACTTTGCTAGGCAAAACAAAACGTTGGCACAAGTGCTAGGCATCTTTGATAGGAAACACAGTCATTTGGCACACCTTCTTTAGGCAAAACAGCTCGTTGGCAAAATTTCAGTGGATAAAACAACCCGTCGGCATGGTCACTAGACATCTTTGGTGGAAGAAACAGCCCGTTGGGCACCTTGGGTGGGAAAAACAACCGGTTGGCACACTTTCAATGGGGCAAATAGCTTGTTGGCACGTTCGCTAGGTACCTTCGGAGGGAAATGTAGCCCTTTGACACACCTTTGATAGGCAAAACTGCCCATTGGCACACCTTTGGTAGGTAAAATAGCCCGTTGCCATTATTGCTAAGCACCTTTGGTGGGAGAAACAGCCCTTTGGCACACCTTCTGTGGGCAGAACAACCCGTTGGAACACCTTTGGTTCGGCAAATAGCAAGTTGACACAATCACTAGGCACCTTCAGTCAGTAAAACAGCCCATTGGGTACCTTCGATGGCAAAACAGTTTGTTTGCAAACCTTTAGTAGCCAAAACAACCTATTGGCATTGTTGCTAAGCATCTTCAGTGGGTAAAATAGCTCGTTGGCATGATCCTCAGGTATCTTTCATCGAAACATTAACCTATTTGCAAGTTCGGCAAGAAAAATAACCCTTTGGATCACCTTCAGTAGGCAAAATTACCCGTTGGCACACCTTCTCTAGGCAAAACAACACGTTGGCAAGGTTGCTAGGCACCTTAGATGGGAAGCACATCTCGTTAGCATACCTTCTGTAGGCAAAACAGCCTATTGGCACACCTTCGGTGTACAAAACAGCCCGTTGGCATGGTCACTAGGCAACTTCGGTGGGAAAAACAACACATTGTGCACCTTCAATGGGAAAAACAACTCGTTGGCACACCTTCGGTGGGGCAAATAGCCTGTTGGCATAGTTGCTAGGCACATTCGAAGGAAAACATAGCCCTTTGGCACACCTTTGATGGGCAAAACTACCCATTGGCACACCTTTGGTGGGCGAAATAGCCCACTGCCACTGTCGTTAGGCTCCGTCAGTGGGAAAATAGCCCTTTAGCACACCTTCCATAGGCAAAACAGCCTGTTAGAACACCTTCAATCTAGCAAATAGCAAGTTGGCACAGTCGCTAGGCACTTTTAGTGAGCAAAACAGCCCATTGGGCACCTTTGGTGAGCAAAACAACCCATTGGGCACCTTCAATGGGAAAATAGCTCATTTGCACAGCGTCAGTAGGCAAAACAACCTGTTGGCATTGTCACTAGACACCTTTGGTTGGCAAAATAGCTTGTTCACATTGTTGCTAGACACCTTCGGTAGGCAAAACAGTCCGTTTGTAGGTTTGACAGAAAAATAACCCTTTGGAACACCTTCGGTAGGTAAAATATCCCGTTGGCACACTTTCTCTAGGCAAAACAACACGTTGGCAAGGTTGCTAGGCACCTTTGATGGGAAACATAGCCCGTTAGCACACCTTCTATAGGCAAAACAGCTAGTTGGCACACCTGCGGTGGACAAAACAACCCATTGGCGTGGTCACTAAGCACTTTCGGTGGGAAAGCAGCCCGTTGGACACCTTCGGTGTAAAAAATAACCCATTGGCGCACCTTCGATGGGGCAAATAGCCTATTGGCACATTCGCTAAACACCTTCAGAGGGAAACATAGCCCTTTTGCACACCTTTCATAGGCAAAACTACCCGTTGGCACACCTTTGGTGGGCAAAATAGCCCATTGCCACAATCGCTAGGCATGTTCGATGGGAAAAATAGCTCTTTGGAACACATTCGGTAGGCAAAATAGTTCGTTAAAAGACCTTCGATCTGGCAAATAGCAAGTTGGAACAGTCGCTGGGAGTCTTCGGTGAGCAAAACAGCCCATTGGGCACCTTCGATGGGAAAAAGCTTATTTGCACACCTTCTGTAGGTAAAACAACCAGTTATCGCTAAGCAACTTCGATGGGAAACACAGCCCGTTGACACACCTTTGGTAGGTAAAATAGCCTGTTGACATATTCGCTAGGCACCTTATGTGGGGAAAACAGCCCATTGGCGTAGTTTCTAGGCACCTTCGGTGGGCAAAATAGCCTATTAGGTATCTTGGATGGGAAAAACAATCTGTTTACACACCTTCAGTTGGCAAAACAACCCATTGGCACAGTCGCTAGGCACTTCGGTGGGTAAAACAGCCCTTTGGCACGATCGTTAGGCACCTTCAGTGGGCAAAATATACGATTGGCACGTTCGATGGGAAAATAACCCTTTGGAAAACCATCGGTTAGTAAAATAGCCAGTTGGCACACCTTTGCTAGGAAAAACAACATGTTGGTAAGATCACTAGGCACCTTCGGCGAGAATCACAACTCGTTGGCACACCTTATGCAGACAAAATAGCTCATTAGCACACCTTTAGTGGACAAAATAGTCGGCTGGCATGATCACTAGGCACCTTCTGTGGGGGAAATATCCCATTAGACACCTTCGGTAGGAAAAGCAACATGTTTGCACACCTTCGTTAGGCAAAACAACCTATTGGCACAGTCACTAGGCACCTTCTGAGGCGAAAACAGCCCATTGGCATTATTGTCAGGCACGTCGGAGGGAAAAACAGCCGTTTGGCAGATTCAATGGGAAAAATAACTCGTTAAAACACCTTCGGTAGGTAAAAAAGCCTGATGACACAACTTTGCTAGGCAAAACAACACGTTGACACAATTGCTAGGCACCTTTGATGGGAAACACAACCGTTTGGCACACCTTCTTTAGGCAAAATAGCTCGTTGGCAGAACTTTGATGGACAAAACAACCCGTTGGCATGGTCACTGGGCATCTTTGGTGGGAAAAACAGCCTGTTAGGCACGTTCGGTGTGAAAAACAACCGGTTGACACACCTTCAATGGGGCAAATAGCTTGTTCGCACGTTCGCTAGACACCTTCGGAGGGAAACATAGCCCTTTGGCACACCTTTGATAGGCAAAACTGCCTATTGGCATGTCTTTGGTAGGTAAAATAGCCTGTTGCCACAGTCGCTAGACACCTTTGGTGGAAAAAATAGCCCTTTGGCACACCTTCTATAGGCAGAATAACTCATTGTAACACCTTCGGTTCGCCAAATAGCAAGTTGACACAGTCGCTAGGCACCTTCGATGAGCAGAACAGCCCATTGGGCGCCTTCGATGGAAAAACAGTTTGTTTGCACACCTTTAGTAGGCAAAACAACCTATTGGCATTGTCACTAAGCATCTTCAGTGGGCAAAATAGCTCGTTGGCATGATCCTCAGATATCTTTGGTGGGAACAATAGCCCGTTTGCAAGTTCGACAGGAAAAATAACCCTTTGGAACACCTTCAGTAGGCAAAATTGCCCGTTGGCACACCTTCTCTAGGCAAAACAACATGTTGGCAAGGTTGCTAGGCACCTTCGATGGGAAGCACATCTCGTTAGCATACCTTCTATAGGCAAAACAGCCTATTGGCATACCTTCAATGTACAAAACAGCCCGTTGGCATGGTCAATAGGCAACTTCAGTGGGAAAAACAGCACGTTGGGCATCTTCGATGGGAAAAACAACTCGTTGGCACACCTTCGGTAGGGCAAATAGCCTGTTGGCACAGTCGCTAGGCACATTTGGAGGAAAACATAGCCCGTTGGCACACCTTTGATGGGCAAAACTGCCCGTTGGCATACCTTTGTTGGGCGAAATAGCCCACTACCACGGTCGTTAGCCTCCTTTAGTGGGAAAATAGCCCTTTAGCACACCTTCGGCAGGCAAAACAGCCTGTTGGAACACCTTTAATTCGAAAAATGGCAAGTTGGCACAGTCGCTACGCACTTTTAGTGAGCAAAACAGTCCATTGGGCACCTTTGGTGAGCAAAACAACCCATTGGGCACCTTCGATGGGAAAATAGCTCATTTGCACAGCATTAGTAGGCAAAACAACCTGTTGGCATTGTCACTAGACACCTTCGGTTGGAAAAATAGCTTGTTCACATTGTCGCTAGACACCTTTAGTAGGCAAAACAGTCCGTTTGTAGGTTTGACAAAAAAATAACCCTTTGGAACAACTTCGGTAGGCAAAATATCCCATTGGAACACTTTCTCTAAGCAAAATAACATGTTGGCAAGGTCGCTAGGCACCTTCGATGGGAAACATAGCTCGTTAGCACACATTATATAGGCAAAATAGCTAGTTGGCACACCTTCGGTGGACAAAACAGCCCATTGGCGTGGTAACTGGCACCTTCAGTGGGAAAACAGCCCGTTGGGCACCTTCGGTGCAAAAAATAACCCATTGGTGCTCCTTCAATGGGGAAAATAGCCTATTGGCACATTCGCTAGGCACCTTTCGAGGGAAACATAGCACTTCGGTACACCTTTCATGGCAAAAACTACCCGTTGGCACACCTTTGGTGAGCAAAATAGCCCATTGCCACGATCACTAGGCGCCTTCGATGGGAAAAACAAACCTTTGGCACACATTCGGTAGGCAAAACAGTCCGCTAAAAGACCTTCGATCTGGCAAATTGCAAGTTGGAACAGTCGCTAGGAGTCTTTGGTGAGCAAAATAGCCCATTGGGCACCTTCAATGGGAAAACAACTCGTTTGCATACCTTCTGTATGTAAAACAACCAGTTGGCGTTATCACTAAGCACCTTCGATGGGAAACACAGCCTGTTGACACACCTTCTGTAGGCAGAACAACTCGTTGGCACACCTTTGGTGGGCAAAACATCCCGTTGGCATGGTCACTGGGCACCTGCAGTGGGAAAAACAGCCTATTAGGCAGTATCGATAGGAAAAATAGTCCATTGGAACACCTTCAGTAGGCAAAATAGCCTATTGGCACAACTTTGTTAGGAAAAACAACACGTTGGCACAGTTGCTAGGCACCTTTGATGGGAAACACAGCCCGTTGGCATACCCTCTGTAGGCAAAACATCCCATTGGCACACCTTTAGTAAACAAAACAGTTCGTTGGCATGGTCACTAGGCACCTTCAGTGCAAAAAATAGCCAGTTAGGCTCCATCGGTAGGAGAAACAACTCATTGGCACACCTTTGATGGGGCAAATAGCCTATTAACACGTTCGCTAGGCACCTTTGGAGGGAAACATAGCCCTTTGGCACACCTTTAATGGGCGAAACTGCCTGTTGGCACACCTTTGGTGGGCAAAATAGCCCGTTGCCACAGTCGCTAGGCACCTTCGATGGGATAAACACCCCTTTGACGCACCTTTGGTAGGCAAAATAGTTCGTTGGAACACCTTCGATCTGGTAAATAGCAAGTTGGCATAGTCGTTAGGCACCTTCGATGGGCAAAACTACTCGTTGGGCACCTTCGATGGGAAAACAGATCGTTTGAACACCTTTAGTAGGAAAAACAACCCATTGGCATTCTTACTAGGCACCTTCAGTGTGCAAAATAGCTAGTATGCATGATCCTCAGGCATCTTCGGTGGGAAACAACACGTTGGCATGTTCGATAGGTAAAATAGCCCATACCTTCTCTAGACAAAACAACACATTGGCAAGATTGCTAGGCACCTTCGATGGGAAACATAGCCCATTGACACACCTTCTGTATGAAAAACAACCCGTTGGCACACCTTTGGTGGACAAAACATCCTTTGGCAATGTCAGTAGGCACCTTCAGTGGGAAAACAACCCGTTGGGCTGCATCTATAGGAAAAATAACCTGTTGGAACACCTTTGGTGGGAAAAACAACACCTTGGCAAGGTCACTAGGCATCTGCGGCAGGAAAAACACTCAATTGGCACACCTTTGGTGGGAAAAATACCATGGTCGCATGGTCGCCACACAACTTTGGTAGGTAAAATAGCCTGTTGACATGTTTGCTAGGTACCTTATGTGGGGAAAACAACCCATTGGTGCGATTTGTTAGGCGCCTTTGGTGGGCAAAATAGCCCATTGGGCATCTTGGATGGGCAAAACAACATGTTTGCACACCTTCTATAGGCGAAAAAATCCATTGGCATGGTTGCTAGGCACTTTGGTGGGTAAAACAACCCTTCGGCACGATCGTCAGCCACCTTCAGTGGGAAAAATAGACGGTTGGCACGTTCGATGGGAAAAACAACCCGTTGGAAAACCATCGGTCAGCAAAATAACTAGTTGGCACACCTTTGCTAGGAAAAATAACACATTGGTAAGATCATTAGGCACCTTCGATGGGAATCACAACTCATTGGCACACCTTCTGCAGACAAAATAGCTCATTGACACACTTTTAGTGGACAAAATGGTCTGCAAATAGCAAGTTAACACAGTCGCTAGGCACCTTCGATGGCAAAATAGTTTGTTTGCACACCTTTAGTAGGCAAAACAACCTGTTGGCATTGTCGCGAAGCATCTTCAGTGGGCAAAATAGCTCGTTGGCATGATTCTTAGGTATATTTGGTGTTATCGATACCCCGTTTGCAAGTTCAGCAGGAAAAATAACCCTTTGGAACACCTTCAGTAGGCAAAATTGCTCGTTGGCACTCCTTCTCTAGACAAAACAACACGTTGGCAAGGTTGCTAGGCACCTTCGATGAGAAGCACATCCCATTAGCACACCTTCTGTAGGCAAAATAGCCTATTGGCATACCTTCGGTGGACAAGATAGCCCGTTGGCATGGTCACTAGGCCACTTCGGTGGGAAAAACAGAACGTTGGGCACCTTCAATGGGAAAAACAACTCGTTGGCATACCTTCGGTGGGGTAAATAGCCTGTTGGCATAGTTGGTAGCCACAGTCGGAGGAAAACATAGCCCTTTGGCACGCCTTTGATGGGCAAAACTACCCGTTGACACACCTTTGATGGGCGAAATAGCCCACTGCCACAGTCGTTAGGCTCCTTCAATAGGAAAATAGCCCTTTAGCACACCTTCGGTCGACAAAATAACCTGTTGAAACACCTTCAATCTAGCAAATAGAAAGTTGGCATAGTTGCTAGGCACCTTCGGTGAGCAAAATAGCCCATTGGGCACGTTTGGTGAGCAAAACAACCCACTGGACACCTTCGATGGGAAAATAGCTCGTTTGCACACCATCAGTAGGCAAAACAACCTGTTGGCATTGTCACTAGACACCTTTGATAGGCAAAATAGCTTGTTCACATTGTCGCTAGACACCTTTGGAAGGCAAAACAGTCCATTCGAAGGTTTGACAGAAAAATAACCCTTTGGAACACCTTCGGTAGGCAAAATATCCCGTTGGCACACTTTCTCTAGGCAAAACAACACATTGGCAAGGTCACTAGGCACCTTCGATGGGAAACATAGCTTTTTAATTAGCACACCTTCTATAGCCAAAACAGCTAGTTGGCACACCTTCGGTGGACAAAACAACCCGTTGGCATGGTCATGAGGCACCTTCGGTGGGAAAACAACCCCTTGGGCACCTTCGGTGCAAAAAATAACCCATTGCCGCACCTTCAATGGGGCAAATAGCCTATTGGCACGTTCGCTAGGCACCTTCAGAGGGAAACATAGCCCTTCTGCACACCTTTCATGGGCAGAACTACCCGTTGGTAAACCTTTGGTGGGCAAAATAGCCCATTACCACGATCTCTAGGCACCTTCGATTGGAAAAAATGCACTTTGGCACACATTCGATAGGCAAAACAGTCTGTTAGAAGACCTTCGATCTGGCAAATAGCAAGTTGGAACAGTCGCTAGGAGTCTTCAGTGAGCAAAACAGCCCATTGGGCACCTTCGATAGGAAAACAGCTCGTTTGCACACCTTCAGTAGGTAAAACAATCGGTTGGCATTGTCGTTAAGCAATTTCGGTGGGAAACACAGCCTGTTGACACACCTTCTGTAGGCAAAACAACTCGTTGGCACAGCTTTGGTGGGCAAAACATGCCGTTGGCATGGTCACTAGGCACCTGTAGTGGGAAAAACAACCCGTTGGGCAGTATCGATAGGAAAAATGGTCCGTTGGAACACCTTCAGTGGGAAAAATAGAACGTTGGTAAGGTCACTAGGCACCTTCTACAGGGAAAACACTACAATGGCATACCTTTGGTGGGAAAAAGGCCATGGTCTCACTGTCACCACACACCTTCGATGGGCAAAATAGCCCATTAGGAAACTTTCGTGGGACAACTGCCTATTTGCATACCTTGCGTCGATGAAATAACTCGTTGACATAGTCACTAGGCACTTTAGTGGGAAAAACAGCCCGTTGGCACGATCATCAAGCAACTTTGGTAGGAAAAATAGCCCGTTAGCACATTCGATGGGAAAAACAACTCGTTGGAAAACCATTGGTAGGCAAAGTAGCCTATTGGAACACCTTTACTGGGTAAAACATGACGTTGGCACAATCACTAGGCACCTTCGATGGGAAACACAACCCTTTAGCACACCTTATGTAGGCAAAATAGCCCATTGGCAGACCTTTGGTGGAGAAAATAGCCCGCTGTCACGGTCACTAGGCACCTTCGGTGGGCAAAACAGCCTATTAGGCACCTTTGGTGGGAAAAAGATCGATTGCACACCTTCGTTAGGCAAAACAAACTATTGGCATGGTCACTACACACCTTTAGTGGGCAAAACAACCTGTTGGCATTATAGTCAGGCAATTTCGGTGGGAAAAATAGCCTATTTGGCATACCTTCAGTAGGTAAAACAACCCGTTGGTATACCTTTGGTGGACAAAACAATCCGTTGGCATGGTAACTAGGCACCTTCGGTGGGAAAAACAACACATTTGTAGTTTTAGTGGGAAAAATAGCCTGTTGGCACACCGTTAGTAGGCAAAATAGCCCGTTGGTACACCTTTGATAGGGAAAACAGCCCGTAGGCATGACCATTAGGCACCTTCGGTGGGCAAAATAGCCTGTTGGCACGTTTGCTAGGCACCTTCTGTGGGAAAAGTAACTAATTGGCAAACCTTCAATGGGCCACAAAGTTCGTTGACACGGTCACTAGGCATCTCCGATCAGCAAACAATCAGTTAAGCACCTTCGATGGGAAAAGCAGTCTGTTGGCACACCTTTGCTAGACAAAACAACCCGTTGGCACACCTTCGGTGGGCAAAACAACCGTTTGGCATGGTTGGTAGGCATCTTCAGTGGGAAAAACTTTTGCTTGGGCAGCTTTGATGGGAAACGCAGCCCGTTGGCACACCTTTTGTAGGTAAAATAGCCCATTGGCACACGTTCGATGGACAAAACAGTCCGTTGGCATGGTTAGTAGGCACCTTCAGTGGGAAAAATAGCTAGTCAAGTAGCATAGGTGGGAAAGATAGGCCATTGGCATGCCTTCGATGAGAAAAAAAGCACTTTGGCAAAGTTTCTAGGTGCCTTAAATGGGAAAAATACCCTTTGGCATGTTCCCTAGGCACCTTTGATGAGAAAAACAGCCGGTTGGCAAACCTTTGATGGGAAAAACACCACGTTGGGGCAGTCACAAGGCACCTTTGGTGGGAAAACAACCCGTTGGGCACCTTCGGTGGGAACCATAGCCTGTTGGCACACTTTGGTGGGGCAAATAGCCTATTGGCACGTTCGCTAGGTACCTTCGGAGGGGAAAACAACCCTTTGGAACACCTGTGGTGGGCAAAATAGCCTGTTGGCACACCTTCGATGGAAAAAATAGCCCGTTCACACGGTCACTAGGTACCTTCGGTGGGAAAAACAGCCCGTTGGGTAGCAGCGATAGGAAAATAGCTTGCTGGAACACCTTCGATAGGAAAAATAGCACGTTGGCACTGTCACTAGGCACCTTTAGTGGGAAAAACACCCCATTGGCACACCTTCGATGGGAAAAACACCATGGTCAAATGGTCACTAGACACCATCGATGGGCAAAATAGCCCTTCGTACATTCGCTAGGCGCCTTTGGTGGATTGGCATAGTTGCTAGGCACCTTCGATGGGTAAAACAGCTCTTTAGGCCCCTTCGGTGGAAAAAACAACCTGTTTGCACACCTTTGGCAGGCAATACAACCCGTTGGCACCGTCGTTAGGCACCTTCAGTAGGAAAAATAGCCTGTTGGCACATCTTTGGTGGGAAAAACAACACGATCACAAGGTCTCACGACATCTTCAATAGGCAAAATAGCCCATGGGCACACCTTCGGTGGGAAAAGCAACACATTGGCTCACCTTCAGTGGGCAACATAGCTCGTTGGCATGGTCGCTAGGCACCTTTGGTAGGCAAAACAGTCTGTTAGGCACCTTCGGTGAGACAAACAACCCGCTGGAACGCCTTCGGTAGGAAAAATAGCCCATTAGGATTGTCGCTAGACACATTCGATGCGAAAAACAGCCCGTTGGCACAATTGCTAGACACCTTTGGTGGGCAAAATAGCCCATTGACACATTCGCTAGAGGCCTTTGGTGGGCAAAACAACCCATTGGCATAGTATGTAGGCACCTTCAATGGGCAAAATAGCCCATTGGGCAACTTTGGTGGAAAAAAACCCATTTGCACACCTTTGATAGGCAAGACAACCTGTTGGCATGGTCGCTAGGTGCCTTCTATGAGAAAAAGCAGCCCGTTGGCATATATTCGATGGGAAAAACACCACGGTCTCACGACATCTTTAATGGGCAAAATAGCTCATCGGCACACCGTCAGTGGACAATACACAACCCATTGGCACACCTCCGGTGGATAAAACACAGCTCGATCGCACACCTTCAGTGGACAAAATAGCTCGTTGGCACGGTCACTATGCACCGTCGGTGGAAAAAACACACCATTGGCACACCTTCGGTGGGAAAAACACCATGTTGGCATGGCTTTTAGGCATATTTAGTGGACGAAACAGCTCGTTGGCATGGTCGCTAAGCAACTTCGGTGCAAAAAACAACCCGTTGCCACACCTTCTGTGGGCAAAACAACCCGTTGGCATAATCGCTAGGCCACCTTTGGTAGGAAAAATAACCTGTTGGCATGGTTGTTAGCCACCTTCAGTGGGAAAAACAACTAGTTGGCACACCTTTGATGGTCAAAATAGCACGTTGGCACACCTTTAGCGGAAAAAATATCACCTTGGCACAGTCGCTAGGCACATTTGGTGGGAAAAATAGCTTATTTGCACGGTCGCCATGCACTTTCGATGGAAAAAACAGTACATTCGGTCTGAAATACAATTCACTCGCACACCTTCGATTGGTAAAACAACCCGTTGGTATGGTCGTTAGGTACATTCGGTTGACAAAATAGGCCATTTGCATGTTCACTAGGCCCTTTCAGTGCAAAAAATCGCCCATTTGCGTAATCTCTAGGCACCTTTGGTAGGCAAAATAGCTCGTTAGCACACCTTCGGTGGAAAAAATAGCACATTGACACGGTCGCTGGCACCTTCGGTGGGAAAATAGCTCATTGGCATGGTCACTAGGTACTTTCGGAGGAAAAACAACTCATTTGGCACCTTCAGTAGGAAGCACAGCCTGTTGGCACACCTCTAGTGAACAAAACAGCCTGTTGGCATGGTAGCTAGGCACCTTTGGTAGGAAAAATAGCCCGTTAGCACGGTTGCTAGGCACCTTTGGTGGGAAAAACTACCCATTGGCACACCTTTGGTAGGAAAAACAGCCTATTGGCATGGTTGTTAGCCACCTTCGGTGGGAAAAACAACTAGTTGGCACACCTTTGAAGATCAAAACAGCACGTTGGCACACCTTCAGCGGAAAAAATAGCACCTTGGCACGGTCGCTAGGCACATTTGGTTGGAAAAATAGCTTATTTGCACGGTCGCTATGCACTTTCGATGGAAAAAATAGCTCATTGGGTACATTTGGTCTGAAATACAATTCACTCGCACACCTTCGATGGGTAAAACAACCCGTTGGTATGGTCATTAGGTACATTCGGTTGGCAAAATAGGCCATTTGCATGTTCACTACGCTCTTTCAGTGCGAAAAATAGCCCATTTGCATAATCTCTAGGCACCTTTGGCAGGCAAAGTAGCTCGTTAGCACGCCTTCGGTGGAAAAAACAGCACATTGACATGATCGCTGGCACCTTCGGTGGGGAAAATAGCTCATTGGCACGATCACTAGGCACTTTTGGAGGAAAAACAACTCATTTGGCACCTTCGGTGGGAAGCACAGCCTGTTGGCACACCTCCAGTGGACAAAACAGCCCATTGGCATGGTAGCTAGGCACCTTTGGTAGGAAAAATAGCCGGTTAGCATGGTTGCTAGGCACCTTTGGTGGGAAAAACTACCAATTGGCACACCTTTGTTGGGAAAAACAGCCTGTTGGTATGGTTGTTAGCCACCTTCGGTGGGAAAAACAACTAGTTGGCACACCTTTGATGGTCAAAACAGCACGTTGGCACACCTTCAGCAGAAAAAATAGCGCCCTGGCATGGTCGCTAAGCACATTTGGTGGGAAAAATAGCTTATTTGCACGATTGCCGTGCACTTTCGATAGAAAAAATTGCTCATTAGGTACATTCGGTCTGAAATACAATTCACTCGCACACCTTTGATGGATAAAACAACCCGTTGGTATCGTCATTAGGTACATTCTGTTGGCAAAATAGGCCATTTTCATGTTGACTAGGCTTTTTCAGTACGAAAAATAGCCCATTTGCATAATCTCTAGGCACCTTCGGTAGGCAAAATAGCTCGTTAGCACACCTTCGGTGGAAAGAACAGCACATTGACATAATCGCTGGCACCTTCGGTGGGCAAAATAGCTCATTGGCACGGTCACTAGGCACTTTCAGAGGAAAAAAAAACTCATTTGGCACCTTCGGTGGGAAGCACAGCCTGTTGGCACACCTCCATTGGACAAAACAGCCTATTGTCATGGTAGCTAGGCACCTTTGGTAGGAAAAATAGCCCGTTACCATGGTTGCTAAGCACCTTTAGTGGGAAAAACTTGGCACACCTTTGGTGGGAAAAATAGCATGTTAGCATGGTTGTTGGCCACCTTCGGTGGTAAAAACAACTAGTTGGCACACCTTTGATGGTCAAAACAGCACGTTGGCACACCTTCAGCGAAAGAAATAACACCTTGGCACGATCGCTAGGCACATTTGGTTGGAAAAATAGCTTATTTGCACGGTCGCCATGAACTTTCGATGGAAAAAATAGCTCATTGGGCACATTCGGTTTGAAATACAATTCACTCGCACACCTTCGATGGGTAAAACAACCCATTGGTATGGTCATTAAGTACATTCAGT
>JAOTJB010322668.1:0-14228 GCA_027123815.1 Erythroxylum minutifolium | reverse complement strand
CAATTTAGAAGATTTGCAAACTCAAAATATTTCTTGTTTTTTATCAACAGATGAAGAAAAACTGATTTGGCATAAAAGCTAGGTCATGTTAGTTTTAAACATATTTCCAAGTTGATTAAACATGATTTGGTTAGATAGATAGATAGATAGATAGATAGTAATGTCTTTGTCAAGATATCCTATTCCTTTTACTTTGAGAAACACAACATTGCCAATTTTTACTTTTATTAGAAGTTCTTGTCTAAGACTTAGAGAAGAGACCCATTGTATGCTACATGACATGAATACTCATAATTCATAAGATAAGAGTACTTCTAATAATACTAAAAAGAGTTTCTTTTAGCTCTTTATTTCTCTTTCTCTACTATCTTAATTTGTTATATTGTCTCTTTTTCTTTGCTTTTGCATACCTTTTCCTAGTGCACTATCAAATTAAAGTTACATTAGTCCTAAACCAAAAGTGGTAGGAATAGTATTTATTTTGTCATAATGAGAGTCAGGAGCACAAGTGTTCTTTATACCCTCAAATTTGCTGACTTCCCTTCTTTTTGTAGTTCTTTTTCTATCTCACACATCTTCTTTCCTTCTCTCTTACTTTAGTAACTTGGTTAAGCTAAGTGTCAACATTAAAAAAAATCCTTTTGAGCTTATAGAGAGTTTACATATTCCATTAAGGTGATTTATGTCATGTCTTTGGACTCGTTCGAGGTTAAAATCTTAGCTTTAAACCTCTCATGAATGCTAATAAGGACTTTTTAAAACTAGTTTTATCCTTCTTTTAAAAGCTACTTAAGTTGACCTACAACTTTCATATGTTTGCCTCCATACTTTTTAATGATTTTAAATTAACTCACCTTCAGCAACTCAAATTCTTTACACAAAACCTAGAACTTAAAGTTGCTTTGTCTTTTTATACTTCTGAAATTCTTCTTTAATCTTGTCATAAGTCTCCTTTCTACTCTAATAAACTAGAATCCTTGCAAAGATTATATATAAAATTAAAGCATGGTTGACACCCAAAGTTTTGTATCTCTTTATTTCTTTTTTTTATTACAATTCTTCCTATGATTTATTATTGGATTTTTTGGAAGTTGTGGTAGATTAAACCTTATCTCAACCATATATCAAATCTCAAATGGATCTCAAATAAGTACTGCCCAAATAACATTTTTTATATTGTATAATATTGGTTGTAAGACATAGATAAATCTCACAAAAGGCACATTTTGCTTTTGCTTTATTAGTATTACTCTATCTTTATATAAGTGAATCTTGGGAAAGGCTATTAAAGTTCTAGAATTATATACAATTTTGAGTGTTGATTTGAAGGTTCATTTGCTATATATTATGAAATGGTAATTTGGATTACTTTTTTTACTGTACTCTACTTTGTTATACTTGAATTATCTGGAAGTAATTTGTGTTGTTGATTATGCAAATACTGACTTTTGCTTAAAGTTTCAGATTGCAAAGTGTGCATTCTATGTTTTGAGCAACGAACAATTTTTCAAATAGTGTTTATGTCAATGGAAGATGTGTTCCCAATGGTTGTTGAAGGAATGGAAAAGAAGTGGCACTAGAACGAGAGTGTCAAACAACTAACAAAAAACTTCAAAACAATGCTAGAACAAATTCATACAACCCTAAATGAAAAATGTCTCAAATAAATTCAAATTAGATAATTCTTGGCTCGTCAAGAATAGGCCAAGAGGGAAGAAAAATGGGATAGAATAGAGTCAGAAGTCGTCAAAAATTCATTCTCTCCAATGTAGATATGTTTTTTTATTTATGAGCACCACATCTTATGTAGCTTCTTTTATGCATAAAAACTCTAACAGATGACAGATTATATTAAAAGAGTTTGAATTCACACACAACTAATTATTTAAAAATTTTAAATTGTGAATTACACTAAATTATTAATTATGATATATAGTAATAAGAATACAATGTTGATATGTTACACTAATGATTCAACACCAATATATAAAACTTGCTTTCTTATTTATAAGAAGTACAGATGTTCTTATGAGTTTGTAATATTGATAGACAATTTGTTAACATACATCAACTAAGTATTCAGAGTTGGAGGTTAAAGTAATGAAGGTCAACCTGACAAAAAATAACTATACATAGAAAACTACAAGCAGGAGTTATTTGACATTCTATATCCCAACCGTGGACCTAAACCTAGATGTTCTTGTAGAACTCAACCTCTCTAATTTCTTTTATATTGTAGAATAAGGTGACAGATATGAAGAATTATAATCACCCTTTTTATAAAGGCCATGTTTGCCAATCAGCGAATTGCATTAGTTGTTAGTAGAGCCGTTAGTTGACAGTAAATTAATATAGCTGATTTAACCAGCGAATAACATCAACTATTTATTTGAAGATGTTTGGTAAAATTAATTATATAGTGTTAATTGTTTATGTGTAAAATGACCTATGAGGGCATTGTTAGCTCAAGGTTTATTATTAATATTTTTATGATAACAGTTATAATATTTCAAAATTCAAATTGGATTTATTTCCTTGTATAAATAACGATATAATTCTTAAATGGAAATAAAATCATAGGATAAATGCTTCCTTTCTTGGAGGAACCTTCCTAATGAACTTACCTTATTTATTTCACAATATCTGGAAGGACCTTGTTAATCTCATTGGATTTATTTCCTTGTATAGGATCCTATTAATTAAATAATTCAGTAATCAACTCCGTGATATATGTCGAACGTCTGAAGATTGAAAGATTCTAGCAGAGATGATATTGAAAATTTTTTAGATACAAAGTCAACTTATAATAAATTAAACCAACGGTTAGTTGAAGAAAATGTTTATTTAAGGAAGAGTCACTGCAGTTGTTGATGGGAAGTGAAGGAAGCTACATTTTTTAAATTCATAAATGGAAAAAATACGCTTAAAATTCATACCTTTATCAGATTTCTTATCCATTGGAAATTGAAAATTCTTCTTGAGAGAAATCATTGAAGCTCATATCGAGCAAAATAAATCATACCTTTATCAATTCTATTGTTCTTTAGAAAATGAAAATTCTTTTGAGAAAGATACGATTAAAGCTCTTATCTAGCAACTTACTTTGTACTTTGTCATTCGTTGAGAGCTTGTAAAGGCTAGCTAAATACTACTGGTGTGGAAGGTTGAAGAACCTCAAAAAATATTCACTTGTAAGCTTAGAGAGGCTCGACAAATTTACTACTTGATTTTTTATAGTGTCATACTCAAGTTGGATACTTAGGGACTGGACGTAGGCTTGGATTACAAGTCAAGCTAGTATAAATTGATCGTGTCATTCTTTCTCTCCTCTTAACTTTTAAATTTCTGAATTATATTGTTTACGTTTTCATTTTGCAAGAGGCTCCTTCACTTTTAAAATAAGCTCCTTCTATTTTTAACTTCGCAAGAGGTTCTTTTCAGTTTAACAGACTCCCTCTGTTTTAAATTATTTTAACAGGATTTATTATCTAATAGGCTCCTGTCGCTTAACAAGTTCTTATCGTCTAATAGGAACTTTTTTTTAATCTTTAACTAGGCTCTACCTAGTATACGAATTGAAAGTAACTTGTAAAAATTTTAAAGTCACACATAATTCACCCCCCCCTCCTGCGTGTGTATGCTTTATCATTTGGTATCAGAGCGAGGTTTCACATTTTTGTGTTTAACGTGATAGATCATGGTAAACAATTTGAGAAGCCTTGAATGACAATCTGTATCAAAGCCTCCTTATTTTAATGGAAATAACTACTCATATTGGAAAGAGAGAAGAACAATATATCTCTAATCTGTAGATATTGAAGTCTGGCAAGCCATCAGAGTTGGAGTTACACTTCCCACTACAGATGATGTAGAAGTGTGATATAATGCTGACAGAAGAAATGCATAGCTAAACGCTAAAGCAAAATATCATCTGATCTGTGCACTATCTTTAGAAGAATATAAGAAGATATCATACTGCTTTACAGTAAAGGAAATATGGGATGAATTACAAGTCACCTTTGAAGGAACGAATGAGCTAAAGAAACATATAATAAGTCTTTTAGTGCATCAATATGAAACCAATGGCATGAAATAGGGAGAAGCCATAGATGAATTCTTCGGACTATTTAACAACATCATTTCGGCCTTAAAGAACTTAGGAAAGATATATCCCGATGATGAGCTCGTAATGAAGATTCTAAGGTCACCACCAAAGGAATAGAGATCTAAGGTGACAACTCTATAAACTGTAAAGGATCTAGATATTATTTCACTCGAATGGCTATGAGGAAATCTGATGATTCGTGAAACCGAGCTTAGGTGAGATGAAGGATCCTCCTATAAAAAAATAATGGCACTAAAAACAACTAATGAATCAAATGATGATGAAAGTGACGCTAAATTGCAAATAGATGGAGATGACAAGTTTAATTTCATGGTTAGAAAATATGTTCGCTTCTATAAAAAGAAGCTGATGAAGAAAAGAGAAGGAGACAAGAAAGTTGGAAACAATAGGTTTATAACAAAAGGCATCAGCAGCAATAGCATCACTGCAAAAAGCTTAGACACATAAGACCATAATGTCCTCTTCTTTAAAATGACAAGTCAGAGAACAGAAAACCTAGAAAGCAAGTGATGACTGCAGCTTGGTTAGATGAAGATTTTAAAAACTTCGAAGAAGAAGAGCCAGAAGAAATCAACAATGTTTGCTTTATGGCTGAATTAGGAGAGGATGAGGTACATTATTCTGACTCTGATATTAAATTTGATGAATTGAAAAATGCATATCACGAATTATAAGATCAGCACAAAAAGTTGACAGTGAAGTATTTCAAAGAAGTTTAGAAGTCCAAGAACAATGATATGTCTCTAAAATGTAAGATTAAATCATTGGAATCTACAAATGAGAATTTGGCAACCAAGAATATCCCTCTTGAGGATGATTACAAGCAAAGGTTTCTGAAAGGGAAGTTTTGGAAGAAAAAGTAACCAAGTTGGAAAATACTTAACTTACGAATGATTCTAATAAAGTGAGACAATTAGAAGAAAAAATTACTGCCCTAGAACTTGATAAGGAGAAATGTGCTAGAAAGATCTTATCTCTAGAAAAAGATCTTGCAAATTTCGTTGATAAAAGGAATAACCTTGATTCATTGGTTGGAAGTGGTAAGTGCATTTTTGATAAGGTTGGAATAGGTTACAATGAAAACAATAATATTAGGCCATACAAAAGTTTCTTTGTTAAATCCAGCAGTAGTTATAGCCAAAATAGCAGGAACTTGATACATGGTAGAAATTATAACAACCTTCATTCATCTGTTTTATGCTTCTACTGTGGTAGACATGGTCACATTAACCATTCTTATAATTTTCGTAAAACGGAGAAATTATCTCAAATGTATGTTTGGAGACCAAAAGGTCAAGTTACTAACCTAAAAGGACCTAGAAAATTTAGGTACCAAAAATGAGATAATGCTTTCTACGGATATGCTTTAAAATGAATACAAGAGCAAACCATTGGATAGTTGATAGTGGTTGTTCGAGACACATGACAAGTGAAATATCACATTTCAACTTCATTGAAAGAAAAAACAGAGATAATGTTGTCTTTGCTGATAAAAACAAGGCAAAATTCATTGGAATTGGTAGAATTGGTGACTCTAACTTTCCTTCTCTTAATAATCTTCTTTATGTTAATTGATTAAAAAATAATTTGTTGAGTGTAAGTCAATTATGTGATAAGGGTTACAGATTTACTTTCTATGTATTACATTGTGAAATTATTGATAATCATAATGACAATATTGTATTTGTTAGTCCTAGAAATCAAAACATATATTGCGTTCAATTGGAAGATATGTCTTCATAAAATGTTAAGTGTTTTGTTTCTATAGAAAATGATTCTTTTATCCGGCACAGAAGATTTGGACATGCTAGTATGAGCATTCTATCAAAATTGTCTAAAAATGAGTTAGTAAGAGGACTATCAACTTTGAAGGTTGAAAGCAATCAGGTTTGTGAGGCCTGCTTAAAAGGTAAACAAGTTACAAGTAGCTTTCCTCCTAAAAATATTGTTTCTACTAACTAACCGTTTGAACTTGTACACATGGACTGATTTGGTCCTACCATAACTCAAAGCTTTGGTGGTAAACATTATGAATTTGTTATAGTAGATGATTATTCTAGATTTATATGAATTTATTTTCTATCAAATAAGGATGATACTTTTGAAGTCTTTAAGAAGTTTTGTAGATAAATTTAGATTGAAAAAGAGTACTGCATTACATCTATTCGAAGCTATCATGTAAGAGAATTCAATAACAAAAAATTCGAAGATTTCTCTAATGAAAATGAGATATCTCATAATTTGTCATGCCCAAGGACTCCTTAACATAATGGAGTTATTGACAGAAAGAACATGACTCTTGCTGATATGGCAAAAACAACGCTATAAGAAAGTGGTCTACCTTATGGTTAGTAGACAGAAGCCATGCCAATTGTTTGTTACATACTTAACAAATGCCTTATAAGACCTATTCTGAAAAAGACCCCCTATGAGTTGTGGAAAGGAAGAAAACTAAATGTTGCTCACTTTTGAGCATTTGATTACAAGTGCTTCGTTCTAAATGATGGAAAAGACAACCTTGAAAAGTTCGATGCGAGATCAGATTAAGCTATCTTTCTGAGCTAAGTACAACTAGTAAAGGATTTAGAGTTTACAACAAAAGAATAAAAAAGATAGAAAAATCAATACACGTAGTATTTGATGAAGCATTACCCTCGACAACAGTAGTTGATTCAGATGATAGAAAGGATGCCTTGGCTCCTATAAATACATCGCAAACTCAAACTACACTTATAGTACCTTCAGAATTACAAGATAAAGAAGGCCCTTCTGAAGCTAAGACAAAACAAGCTCCTTCCTCTTAGCAAGAGCCTATATAATGAAGAACACCAAGAGAATGGAGAGGTCTTGATATACATGAATACATTCAAGGAGATCCCTTTAAAAGTATAAGAACCAGATCATCCTTAAAAAACAACCTTGTTGCCCTCATTTCACAATTAGAACCAAAGACCATTGAAGAGGCTCTTACCGATGAAAATTAGGTTTCAACCATGAAAGACAAACTAAAGCAGTTTAGAAAAAGCAAAGTTTGGAATCTAGTACCTCGTTTGAAAAACAAGTCAATCATTGGAACTCGTTGGGTATTTCAAAACAAACTTGACAAAAATAGTAAGATGGTAAGAAATAAAGCCAGACTTGTAGCTCAAGGTTATAATTAATAGGAAGGTATTGATTTTGATGAAACTTATGCATCTATTGCTACACTAGAGTCGATTAGAATTTTACTTGCCTTCGCATGTTATAAAAACTTCAAATTGGTCCAAATAGATGTCAAAAGTGCATTCTTAAATAAATATATTAACAAAGAAGTGTTTGTTAAGCAACCTCCGGTCTTTGAAGATTAAAATCCTCCTGACTACATGATGAAGTTGACTAAAGCCCTATATGGTCTAAAACAGGCCCCTCGAGTATAGTATAAGAGGTTAAGTAATTTTCTGGTTAAAATAACTTCGAAAGAGGAAAGATAGATAAAATCTTATTTATTAAGAAAAAGGGGAATGATTTACTCATAGTGCAAATATATGTTGATGACATAATATTTGGTGCTATTAATCAATCTTTCTATGAAGAATTCTTAGCATTAATATAGGGGAAGTTTGAAATGAGTATGATGGGAGAACTATCTTTCTTTCTCATATTACAAATCAAACAAACAGAAAAAGAGATCTTTATCAGCCAAAACAAATACACAAAGGAACTCATTAAGAACTACCACTTCGAAAACACCAAACCTATGGGTCACTTCGAAAACACCAAACCTATGGGTATTCCTGTGTACACTATAACTAAACTTGATAAGGATGAAGAAGGCAAGGCTATAGATGAGACAAAGTACAAAGGAAAGATTAAGTCACTATTATATCTTACAAGCTCAAGACCAGACAATATGTTTAGTGTGTGCCTTTGTGCACATTTTCAATCAAATCTAAAAGAAAGTCACCTTCAAACAGTCAAGAGCATCTTTCGTTATCTTCACAGAACTATGATTTCAGATTATGGTATCTAAAAACTGATTCAATTGACTTACTTGGCTATTGTGATGTAGATTATGCAAGAGATAAAGCTGATAGGAAAAGAACAAGTGGTCACTGTCAATTTCTTGGAGGAAGCCTAGTCTTGGTCTTGTAAGAAACAAAATTGCACAGCACTTTTAGCAACCGAATTGCAATATATAGCATCAGCCAGTTGTTGTGCCCAAAACTTATGGATGAAACATTAACTCCATAATTTGTTTCTAAACTTTGATCATATTCTTATATTATATGACAGTATCAGTCCTATTAATCTTTCTAAAAATCATATGCATCATTCTAAGACTAAGTATATAGAAGTCAAACATCATTTTCTTATAGATCATATTTTAGAAGGAACCATTGATCTTTTGCATGTTACTAATGAAAATCAAGTTGCTGATATCTTTACTAAGCCACTTTTGGAAGAAAGATTCTGTTTATTAAGAAAAGAGCTTGGTATGAGCAGATTATCTGACATTTAGTTGTGTTCGAAATACTATGCTACCTTTGTTTGCAAGAATTAGAAGACTCCTTCTAAAAGGAAGGACCTTATTAGGTTATATGTGTTAATCAGAAGGCTCCTATCAATTCAAAAGGACAGCGTAACCTTTATTCTGAAAGTTGCAGTTATTTCAATTCATGATTTTATTCTTGCATATTCATGATACCCTCATTGGTATGTTTGATCTCCTTCCATTGTTTTTGATAATGATAAAGGGGGAGAGTAGATATATTTTTTGATAATGACAAAGGGGGAGAGTAGATACATTTTGATAACGAAAAAGGAGGAGAGTTAAGAGTTTAAGTTGATATATTTTGCTTTACATGATTTTGAGCATAATGAAATACTAATATGTGATATATTAACTGTTGAACTATCGTTGAACTGAATTTGTGAAGTATCTGTGATATTCTATCTTATAAACTATAGGCTCCTTACTTTAAAGGAAGTAAGAAAAGCTCCTTCTAATCATG
This sequence comes from Erythroxylum minutifolium, assembly GCA_027123815.1. Lineage (NCBI taxonomy): Eukaryota > Viridiplantae > Streptophyta > Magnoliopsida > Malpighiales > Erythroxylaceae > Erythroxylum > Erythroxylum minutifolium. The sequence continues at coordinate 5,111 of JAOTJB010322668.1, read as the reverse complement.
ATTGTGAGTAAAAACCTATAAAGCTTAAAGGTATCTTTCGAAATCCTTTATTACCATTTGAATTTTGAACATATATCTATTACTGGTTGTCATCAACAAAAATGGGTAGATTTTTAGCTCAAGGTTTATTATTAATGTTTTTTATGATAACGTTATAATATTTCAAATTTTAAATTGGATTTATTTCCTTGTATAAATAACAATATAATTCTTAAATGGAAATAAAATCATAGGATAAATAGTTCCTTTCTTACATGGACCTTCCTAATGAACTTACCTTATTTATTTCACAATATCCAAAAGGATCTTATTAATCTTATTGGATTTATTTCCTTGTATAGGATTCTGCTAATCAAATAATTCAGCAATCAGCTCCATGATATATTTCTAATGTCTAAAAATTGGAAAATTCTAGCAAAGATGATATTAAAAATTCGTTAGATACAAAGTCAACTCAAAACAAAATTGAAGCAACGGCTAATTGAAGAAAATGTCTATTTAAGGAAGAGTCGCTACAATTGCAAATGAGAAGTGAGGGAAGTTAGATTTTTGAAATACATCAACGGCAACAATACTTTTAAAAGTCATACCTTTATAGCTTTCTTGTGCCTTGGAAAGTGAAAATTCTTCTTGAGAGAAATCATTGAAGCTCGTATCGAGCAAATCAAGTCATACCTTTATCAAATATCTTGTGCTTTAGAAAGTGAAAATTCTTTTGAGAGAGGGACCATTAAAGCTCATAACGAGCAAATCACTTTGTCATTTGTTGAGAGTTTATAGAGGCCAGCTAAAGTCTACTAGTGTGAAAGGTTAAAGAACCTTGAAAAATATTCACTTGTGAGCTTAGAGAGGCTCGTCAAATTTACTACTCGGTTTTTTATAGTATAATACTCAAGTTAGATACTTGGGGACTGGTCATAGGCTTGGGTCACAAGTCGAACCAATATAAATTGATCGTGTGATTAGTCGAACCAATATAAATTGATCGTGTGATTCTTTCTCTCCTCTTAACTTTTAAATTTCTGTATTTTATTGTTTGCGTTTTCATTTTGCAAGAGGCTCCTTTACTTTAAAATAAGGTCCTTTTATTTTTAACTTCACAAGAGGTTCCTTTTTGTTTAACATGTTCCTTTTGTTTTAAATTGTTTTGACAGGATTTATCGTCTAACAGACTCCTATCGCTTAACGGGGTCTTATCGTCTGACAGGACCCTATTTTTTTTATAATCTTTAATTGGGCTCTGTTTGTTATACAAATTGAAAGTAACTTGCAAAAATTTTTAAAGTCACATACAATTCACCCCTCCTCTTGCGTGTGTTTGCTTTATCAGGCATGACTTAAAAAAAAGGATTTATAAGGACATGAGTGTTATATTTTAATATTTCTTTGAATATTTTCATAAGAATTTATGCTTGGATTTTAATTTGCTTCAGTTACTCAGTCTAAATTAAATCCTATTTGTCTATGTTCAGAATAAAAATTAACTATTTAAACTAATGTTAGAAACTAATATGAAAATAGTAGTTAATGAGCATAAAATTTATTTTTAATTATATGAAAATGCAATCTCTTAATAAAATCAATCTCATCTTATAATTAAAACTAAAAAAAGATTTTTTATAATTTTATATATTAAAATTAACATTAAAATAATTTTTTAGACATAATAACTATTTGTAGAAACATTTTTATGATTAAAATTATTTAAATATAAAAATAATTTTGAAATTTAATGATTTAATTCTTCTTAATTACAAAGTTTAAGGCAAGTATTAATAAGTACAATGAATGCAACCGGAAACTTTCCTGCCCAACCCAATTTTGGTTAGTATAAAATAATTTGGTAGCGATTGTTATATTGTACAATACCAAATCTAATGATACTTATTTTATTTAATTAAAAATGAAATAATTTTTTAAAATAATGATATCGATATGAAGCAAAAAATTTTATTAAAGAAAAAATTCCAACTTAGTTTAATTTTTGTATAAAACTGAATTTTTTTAAGTAAATTGAATTCACACTTTATGTTTATCTATCTATCTGTATCTCTATATTTATTTCTATCTCTATCCTTATCTCTCCTCTTTAATTTGTAATAATTTTTGACACAATCGTGTTTTCATCTCTTAATTTCTTAATCGTCGGAGTAAAACACTCCTCATAAGAGCGTTTTTAAAAATAGCGAATTGAGTTTAATCTACCAACTCAATCATCTAATTACTAAATATTATTATCAGCGATTTGATATGATAAAAAAGTCAAATACCTCTCAATCTATTAAAAAATAATTGATCAGTAATTTATCCTACAAGATCAAAATGTTTTTTAAAAAAAAGTCTTATTTGGGCCAAAACATAAGGAATCGAAAAAGTTAAAGCAACGGTAACACAAAAAGAGTTTAAGATGCGGGGCTGCAAAAAGTTTCCCACCCAAGTCCTGAATGGTAGGCAACGTGAGTCCATTTTGCTTAACCCAAAGCCCATGTTCGACCCTTTCGCCAAATTTACCTCTTCGCCTAAAACCTACCACCCTTTTTTTGTCCCTCTAAAGCCTAACCATGTTTCTCAATCTTATTGGTGAGAGCTTGGCCTTTATTGCGTTTCTAGAGTTTGCATTTTTTCTTTCTGCTATCAACTTTAAGATTTCTTAGTGAATGAGGCCTGTATAGCCAGTACAAAGCTAAAAGGCCAGAAAAATTCGTTGATAAGAATCATTATCCAAAGGAAAGGGATTTTTTCTTCTTTAGCTTAAATTTAAATGCTTTCGACGAAAACATAAGGTGGGTCGTTGTGCAGTTTTTTTTTTTGAACTTCTTATTAAGCTTTTAACTTTTGGATGCTGGCTTTTGTGCTTAAATGTGTTCTCTTAACAATTTTCCCCATATTTGTGTTGTTGATTTTGTGTGTTTTGTTACTGACAATTTTCACAGTTGATAAATTTTGATAAGCGGCGAATACCGGTATATTAAAATGGCCCTTGCCTCTGGACTTCCCAGAAGTTGTTCAGGTCTCTGCCTTAAATTATCATGTCTTTTGATGATCTTTATATATGATACTGCTATATGTAACTATTTTCATTGATCTTCCTTTCTTTGTTTTTTCAAAGTTCAGTTAATCCGTACCGTTCCAAACTGTCTTTGGGCATTCCGAGATTTGATCATATCAGATTTGATAATTCCAATGCTATTCATCCAGTATCAACGAGGGTAATTGTTTTAGTTTGGACATTGCATGCCAAGTTTTCTGCAGATTCGCCGTGTTTAGAATTGTGTTTTTATTCTTACAGATTCCTGGAGGAAGATTTCTATGTTGTCCTGTGGCACAATCTGGCGAAGAGCGTGTTCTGTTGTCAGTTGGAAAGAGTGATTATCAATTAAGATATGGGGATGATTTACCTCAAGAGCCATTTTGGCTTAGTTTAATCAAGGACGCCATATGGTATGCTAATATTTTTTCTTTTCCCTGCCTTTATAAACAAATTGTATATTGTCAGTTAAAAGATTGGAGTTGGCACCTTCTTTGTTTCAGAACAAGGTCTGCGATGCGACTTGAATATGGATAAATGATAGAGATGTGTGTTTAATAGGTTATGATTGTTTCAGGGGCTTGAAGTCTTTGGTTGTGTTTCTGTTCGAGCAACCTGGACAGCTCAAGTACATAGAGTGGCCAAGCTTTCAGAGCACGGTATGTGTGATTAATGTTTTTTTGGCTTGAAGTTGATACCACTGGAAATAGAATGCCTGTTTTAAGTTCTTTGAAGTTTACAAATAAAAGAAGTATGAGAATTCTTACTTTTGTGTTGGTGATATTATGTCTTTGAAGTTTACAAATAAAAGAAGTATGAGAATTCTTACTTTTGTGTTGGTGATATTATGCAGCTGAAGACTGCTAGCCTCAGTCTGATTCTTGTTGCTCTGTTCATTGTCATACTATCTTCAGTGGACTCAGTTCTATGCTATCTATTGGCTTTACTGTTAAGGAGAAGCCCTTGATGGACTCCAAGTCTCATCAAAACTTGCCATTCATTCTCGTTTTTAATGCAAATGCTACTTGGTTTGCAAATTAGCAAGGGGAAGCTCCAACTGTCTCTAGCAATGGTTGAAATGAACTTCCAGAAGAAATTTGTGATTAAAAAACAAAATAGCAGCTTGGCATCGAAATGATCAAGATATGTATAAACAGCCAAGTTATGTTGAGCTTAGTTTGTAGTAATGATCAAGATGTGTCGATTGGTCTGTCTCTGCATTGTATAAAGTGATGTAACAATCATGCAGGCATTGTTTAGTTACTCTCTCATAACTGTTTTGCATTTTCACGTTGAGTTTTGAGCACCTGTTCCCAGAAATTTGAAATACCGAGTTTTAGGAAATGTTGGCTTCCATTTTCGAAAGAGTATTATTGGCTCTGCTTTTCAACAGCTTTAAATGACGTCAGGATTATCATCAATGACAATTCAAAGTTTAATTACATGAGCAACTACTTGCATTCAGAAATAAGCAATATACCATTTAGAATCAAACATTACAATTTATCAAATATATTCAAAATCTTTATTTTACAGTATTTTATAATACTAAAGAAAAATTATTTAGCGATGGAATTGATTTGGTGTCATTTAAACCAATTTTTTGTTTTCTAATTCAAGCTCCTTACAAAATTTGATCATATGTGAGCATTTCTTTTAATTTTTATAGTTCCTTTCATAATCTAAACCCTTAAAAATAATTTCAGATATATATATATATATATATGTATATTAAAATCTTATCAAACATGCATTAAATTATTCAGCACTTGCACAAAATTTCAAATTAAATTTTTAAAAAATGAAATTTTTAGAAGAATAATAATTCAACAGTTAAATTATAGTACCAACTCCCAACTAAGATATATAATATTTTCATAAATCTTAATACTTAATGATACAAAATAAAAATTATAATACACTGAACGTTTTACTCGTGATTCAGACTACTCAAAATAAATAATCCTTGAATCACGAATAGACATACAACAAACCCAAAGTTTAATCTCGGAAGAATGTTCATCTAAATCTCCGGATAACCTCCTCGATCAGCCCTTGAAATTCCAAGGTTTCATGATATACA